>BKZX01028958.1:4924-38196 GCA_014362285.1 Fagus crenata
CCAAAAATGTCATACTCAATACATACAACTTTGTTCTTATTAGAAAGATAATCACATAGTATATGGTTGAATTGTAGACCTTTCAACTTTCCAAAAGTTCTTGGTTCATGGAATTCCCTTAGTAGTAGGAAATTCAAGGCCGATTGGTTAAATGCATTAAGTTTTTTCGTTTTGTTTTAAGAATAAAATGCATTTAGTTATGTCATTGCATTTGCAAGTGTTCTTGTTCGTAAACACTGCTCTATCTTTTGTGGAATAAAATACCAAAAATGCCATACACAATAGATACAACTTTGTTCTTATCAGAAAGATAATCACATAGTATATGGTTGAATTGTAGACCTTTCAACTTTTCAAAAGTTCTTGGTTCATGAAATTTCCTAAGTTGTAGAAAATTCAAGGCCATTAGTTAAATGCATTTAGTTTTTTTGTTTTGTTTTGAGAAGAAAATGTGATAAGTCATGAAATATGACTGATTAAACTCATTTTCTAAGGTTTTTAATAGAATTATTTTGCATTTTATTTTTAGTTGTATGCAAATCATTGCATTTCTTTTATTTCATTGCGTTGTATAAAAATAATTTATTTACATGCATTATTTTAATTTTATAAAGTTTAAATTTTATGTTTTGTTTTAGGTACAAATTAATGTTTGAAAAGAAAAAGAAGAACAAAGCCCACGAGGCCCACATGGTCACCAAAGCCCACAAGCTCACTTTACTTTCCTACCCGCATCACATAGGATCACTACTAAAAGGACTCAAATTCACGAGAAGCTTGCTTTACCCGTGGATTGCATGTCTTCACTCCAGCCGCAATGCACAGGATCATTGCTCATTAATGAGCTTCACGTGACAAGCTTGCTTTGACCGAATTGCATGCCCTTTTTTGCTACCGCACCACACATGATCACGGCCCCATTGGAGCCCTAAATGAAGATGCGTGAAGCAGTAAAAAGACAGCAGCTGCCGCCTGGGGGGATATTATTTTTTAGACTCTTTTTCTTATTTTTTCTCTCTAGTTTTCTCTCTAGGAGGGATTTTCCTAGTTTTTCTTTTTGTAATTTCTTAGCCATGATTTGCTAAACTTTTAGCTAGGGTTATGGGTGAACTCTAATATTTTGTCTATGTGTATTTGGATTATTGAGTGTTTTTAATGTATCAATGATAGATTTGTGATTGGTTATATGTTAAAATATTATTGATTTAATATGATTTTTGGATATATCAAATGCATGAGTCCGTGATTCGTTATGATTTGAGAATATATCGAATGCTTTCGTATGTTGACAATGTATTGAGATTTAATATGATTTTTGGATATATTGTATGCATGCTTCATGATACATTATGATTTAAGAATATATTGAATGCTTAATCTCCTTTCGAAACCAACTTATTTTTCTATCAATCTTAATATTAGGAAGTGTTTTATTGTCAAATCTTCCGATTAGGTGAGTTTGCTCTCTAACCTAATCGAGTTAAAATATAATCCAAATTCATATAGTGAAATATTAGGTGGATCCTTGAAACCCTAGTGCCTTCCTCCATTAATTTATTCCAAAATTATTTAATTGCTTTTAATTATAGTTTTCATAATCTCTTGCTCTATCTTTAGGTGGAAATCAACCAAATTTATTCTTATTTTCTTTTCATAATAATAGTAGAAGTTTAAAACTGTGTCAACCATTCCCTGTGGTTCGACCTCGGTCTTACCGAGATTTTATTACTACTTGCGAAACCTGCACTTGGGTGCACTTTATAAATCGCAACAAAATGCATTTAGTTATGTCATTGCATTTGCAAGTGTTCTTGTTCGTAAGCACTACTATATTTTTTGTGGAATAAAATACCAAAAATGTCATACTCAATAGATACAAATAGTAGGAAATTCAAGGCCGATTGTTAATTGCATTTATCCCATTGCATTTGCAAGTGTTCTTATTTGTGAGCACTCCACTTTCTTCGAGAATAAAATACCAAAAAAGTCATACTGGATAAATACGACTTCGTTCTTATTAGAAAGATAGTCATTTAGTATCTGGTTCGACTGTAGACCTTTGATTTGAACTTTCCATCCATGGAATTCCATCAATAGTAGGAAATTCAAGGCCGATGGTTAATTGCATTTATAAAATTATACCATTGCATTTGCATGTGATATTATTGGTTAGCACTCCATTATCTTCGAGAATAAATACCAAAAAAGTCATGTCATTGCATTTGCAAGTGTTCTTGTTCGTAAGCACTGCTATATCTTTTGTGGAATAAAATACCAAAAATGTCATACTCAATAGATACAAGTAGTAGGAAATTCAAGGCCGATTGTTATTAACTGTTTAGTGACGACGTTTTGGATTGTTGCTATTAGTACTTTATAGTGACGATATTGTGTGTCGTCGCTGATAGGTGACCAAAATAATAATAACATATAGGATTTTATATTAAGTTATTAACCGTTTAGCGACGACATTGTAAATCGTTGCTATAAGTACTTTATAGCGACGATATTGTATGTTGTCTCTGATATGTGACCAAAATAATAATAACATATAATTTTATATTAAGTTATTAACCGTTTAGCGACGACATTATGCATCGTCGCTATAAGTACTTTATAGCGACGATATTGTGTGTCGTCGCTGATATGTGACCATTTTTAAAATCCTAAATTTTAGTATTTATTTTAATCATAGTTTAAAGCATTATAAAGAGGTTCAATTTTTTTTTAAAAAAAAAAAATTATAAAAAAATTATAAAATCCGTAGTCTTTGTAAAAAAAAAAAATGTATAAAAATTTGAAAAAAGAAAAAAAAAAAATTGATTTTTTTTTTTTACCAAATAATGGGGGCAAGATTGTAATTTTACCAAATAGTGATGAGTCACTATTTCTATATCAAACTATAGTAAACAAAAAATCACCATTTCAAAAATCCCTAAATTGAAACCCCAACTCCATACTTATATTTTCTGCTCCCTCAATCTCAATCTCTCACTCGGTTCTCTCTAGCTCTCTCTCACCCGATTCTCTCTCACACTATCTCATCCGAATTTCCTTGCTCAAATTGCTCTCCAAAATATCTTAGTTCCATCATGGAAATCACCATTCTCACAGCAAGAACAAGATTGATAATCAATTAAGGTAAGAGCTTATGATTTTAATCAAGGTTTAGAAGTGGGTATGATTGAGATTGTTTGATTGATGAAATTTAGTTAGGGTTTTGATAATGGGGTTTAATCTTTGAGTTTTGTCAATAGAAGTTGCTGGGTTTTTATGTTTATATGTGGGTTTGCTTATGGATTTGATATTCTTCTTGGTTCATGAGTATATGTGTGACAATGGGTGATTTTTAAGTTTTTGATGAAGAATACCCTATGTTTCTGTTTTCTGCAGTGAGCAGAGAGTTGTATGAAATTCTGGGATTTTTGTAAAAAGTAATTTGGGAAATGGTTTGTTGAAGATTAATTTATTATATGTCTAGTATAAGTTTTTAAAATCTCACTTGAAAATATGGTTATTTGAATACCTTTTGAGAATTTATAAGAAAATCCTACAAATCTGTCAAATGGACAGTGTCTGTGTTTATAGTGATTAAATATTCATAGTAATTTATATATGTGGAATCCGGATACAAAAGATGAATATAATGAAATTTAACACACAGGACTTGAGTTTAGAATCAAGAATTATAGTATTTGGATTGATATTGAAAGAGTTATTAATTTTCTTATGAGACACTAAATCTGTCAAGACAGATTTGTGTTTACCATATGACGAGACTTTTAATAAATTCTAGAGATGTTATCTTGATCTGAATGTTCTGTGGTAGCTTTTACATATATATGAGGTCATCCCTGTTAAATTTCAAGTTACTTTGATAACTTTAAGTGCTCCAAATAAAATTTATAAAATGACTGATCTGCAGAAATCTGCTTAATGTTAAGCTGAAAATACTGGAACTTTGGGGAATTAATTATTGAATTTGATTCATTTATTTGAGTTGTAATTTGGTGTGAGTATTTTTTGGCATGTATACTACTTGGGTGAATTTTATCATGCCTTGGTTTTGTTATTTGAAACCCAAATGAAAAGTATGAACAATGTAACCTTTGTTTGTTCTAATGTTTTCAGGTTTAATTTTCTTACTCTGATTATATTGAGTTAAAATTATTCTATAGACATGATTTAGTTCCTAAATTGATGTTAATTTAAATCCTTTCAAACATATCTATGATCTTCAAGATGTTTTCGAGTTTCATCATTTTTATAAACTTAGTTTACTATTTATTTCTTGATTTTAAGATCTCATATTAGTTTGATTTGAACTTATGGAACTTATGGTTATTAAGTGAAGAGTCTATGAAACTTATAAATGAGAATGTGTCTCATCTTTACTTTGGTTTCATTTGAAACTTTAAATGCAATTTCCAAGGACTTGTGGTTTTACCTTTTGCTAATGCTTAAAAGTTTGGTGAGTGGTGAGATGGTCAACTATGAACAGCTAGTTTAGATAATGCATTTATAGTTTAATTATTTGATTAGGATAATTTAGATAATACATTTATAGTTTAATTATTTGCATAAATTATTTATCTCTAGTTTGTGTTACTTATGCAGAATCAAATGCTAGAACTATTAGATGATGAAGATGTTCAACTCACTGAGAAAGAAATTCTTGAACAAGTGCTTGGGACGAGGTCCGGCTATGCTAGAGGAATGGGAAAATTTTTCATACCTACCACATCCTCTTCTCGTTCGCTTTATCCGAAAGAGATCAACAATGAGCTAGAAACCTGCAGGCAAGAGTTATCAGCAACAAAGCAGGAATTAGTTGAAGCAAAAGAAGAAATGACACAAGCAAAGGAAGAAATGACACAAGCAAATGAACAAATGGAAATAACAAATGAACACGTGATCCAATTAGAGGCAAATCAAAGAGAAACACAACGCCAATTAGTGGAGACACAACATTTGATAGCATGTCTAATGGTTGATCGTTTGTGATTTTTCAAGTAATTCACTTAATTTTTTTGGTTATGAAATACAGTTTTAAAAATTTACATTATATCTATATCTGGGGAAATGATTTAATTAAGGCTCACAATATATATTATGATTTAATTAAGGCTCACAATATATATTATGTAGTTTAATGTTGAGTTATTGTGAAAGGCTTTGTGCAACATTATTATAATCTTTCTTGTCATTTGTTTTAAAGATTGAAATTGCTTATGAAGAATTCAATGGGTATATCTCAAATTATAGCATGTTTTGTACAATGTTGGGTATCATGACACTTGCATTTCCCCTACCTCTATTATTTATGCTATTTACTGGGCTTTAGCTCATTCTTGTTTAATGAGCTAACAATGAAATCAGTGGTCAACCTTAGATGTGTTAGACCCAGAGTTGTTGCTAGGGTTGCACATCCTAAGAGATATTTTTGTATAGAAATATTGATATGTAATTATATGTAATTATGCACAAACCTCCATTCTTTTGTGGTTAGTGGTCAAAGTGATAGTTATAGAGCTCTGACTTATTTTGGGGACATACACATATATGTAAATGGCTTAATGTATGAACCTTATGGATTAGTGTACTGGAACTTTTAAAATGGATTTTCTGATATTCTAGGTTGAAGTATATTTATGTAATGGTTGGAGAAAAATTTACAGGTGTTTAGGTTGTAGTCTTCTCATGCACTAGACCCTGTCGTGTTTGGGGCATGACCTTATTGCTACCTAATGTTTAACTCTTATTAAATGACGTGCTGTGATTAGGTTAGGATATTAGAGAGGTCTATGTCATGTTAATGTTTTTCGGTTTGTTTGTCTATCTTTTTATGATCTTTGTATTTGTGTTTACTTTTTAGAAGTTATTTAGTAAGCATTGTCATCTATTTTGGTAACCTTTATATTGGGTTTTGTTTTTTACTTTAGGAGGAAGAAATGTTTCATGTCATGACCCACATATCGAGGGGAGATCCATCCCAATGCAACAAGTTTCAAGTCTATATATTTCTCATGAGGACATTTAATTAGTTAGTTGATAAGACTATGTTTTAATGTGATTGAGAATAGTGTAGAATTTAAACTTTGTATACAATAAATTGGACTTGAGTATTGTTTTTCTTTTATTCTATGTGTCGATTTAATAGATGTAATGAATTTATGACTATTTGTTTATTGAATTGTTGTATGATGATGCATGAATGTGTTTTTAATATTCATGTAAAAAGCAGAATGAAAACTATAAAAAATCAAAAATATGAAAAAAGTAAATAGCGATGACATTGTGTCATTGCTAATATTTACATATTAGCAACGACAATGTGTTGTCGCTGTTATACTACAATCAACAACGACATATTTGTTGTCGCAAATAGTGTCGTATCAGCGACGATTTATTTATTAATGGTCTTAAGTAATTTGCAACGACGATTGTTACTATTAGCGACGAAAATGTCATTGTTGATGGTATTATAATAGCAATGACAAAATGTCATTGCTGAATTTCTAATAGTGACGGAGCAATAGCAATGACGATTAGCAACGACTTTGTCATCGCTAATGATAATTAGCAACAACTTTTAGAGTATCAACGACGACTTTGTGTCGTCGCTAAAGACCAAATTTCTTGTAGTGTTTATAGAGGAGAAAGTGTATCATTCTCTTCTATTCCAATGTGGGATAAAGAAGAAGTTTTCTCACAAGACAACAAGTCCCACATTGGAAAAATAACAAGTCTTCAAATCAAGAATACTATTTATAACTACATCAAATACAAAACTAATTACCATATTAAAATTTGAATACTTAAAATTTAAATTAAAGCATTCAAATTTCAAACCCATACATAGTTTTTAATTCTTCGAATAAGTCAAATAAAGAAAGTTCTTACTATAAATCCAAGAAAATACTATTTTTGACTTATGATATTTTCAAATAAACATAAAACCTTCTTCTATGATTTAAATATGATTATTTCGTAATCTTAACATGTTGTGAGAACCACGACCCGAGGGTCAAATGGGCCTCAAAATGTGACCTAACTGACAATGGACCAACCCTCTAGATTTGAAGGTTGATTGTACATGTAAATGGAGTCGCCACTTATTTTAATTATTTGGACAAAATAAGAAATTCCACAATAAACATAATTCTTCTTTATTCATCTTTGAATTTGTACAATTGCCAATGAATTTGTAAAAAGAAATAATTACATATAAATGAATTTCCTAGTTACACTTTAGTAAAAGGAAAAACTGTTTGTTTGTTAGACACTTTGTAATATGAACCCTCAATTCAAGATTTGGAGGCTTGGTTATAAAATGGGAAGGTGTTTGCACCCCATTTTACCCGACATACGTCGGTCTTCTAGATTAAGCTTGGCCAATATTCATATCATGTCAAAGTACATAACTTCATGTTCGCATCAAAATCCAATTTTAATGTTCAAGTTGTTGTTTAATTTATTTCATGTGAAATATCATGTTATAGTCATATAAGCATGGTATTCAAGAATAAAACAAAACAATCAAATACAAGTAATAAATTTCAGTCTAGAATTTATACCTGTATGCTTGTATGGCTTGTAAAGAATATCTCAAGATTGCTTGTATAGCTTGAGAAGAATTGCTTGTATAGCTTGAGAGGAATGCTTGTATGGCTTAGGGATCAAAATGTAATTTTGGGAATTTTGGGGTCAAAATGTAATTTCGGGAGAATTTGGGATTGAAATGTAATTTTGGGAATTTTGGGGTCAAAATGTAATTTTGGAAGTTTATGGGTGTTTTTGCAATTTATGTGAGGTGTGGACTGGTTGGGTTTTGATTTTGGGCTTGGATTAAGTGTGAGTATGAATGTGAGGCTTTATTTATTTTGAGATTGGGCTTTGGATTGGGTTGTGAGGAAAGTGGGTTTAAAGGTTATAAATTCGGGTTTGGCTTGTTAAATGGATTAAAATGTTGAGTGTGGGAATGGGCTTTAAGGATTCGGATTGGGCCTGGTGGGTTAAAGATTTTGTTTATGACCCGTGGGTAGGGTTTCACTAAAGACCGGGTCGGATTGACCCGACCCGTCTTTTCCTTTCTCTCTTTCTTCTCCAACCGCCTCCCTCATTTCTCTATCTCATTTTCTCTCTTCTCAACCCGTGGCCTTTCTCCCTCTTTCATCTCATGCCTCACTTTCAAACTCCATGGCCGAAGCTCTCAAGCTTGCCACCTCTCAAGGCCACCGCACCACCACTCATGGTGGTTCCCTCTATTTTGCTCTCTCACCGGAAACCGATCTCACCTTTCTCCCTCACGGCCTCTCTGACTTCCCCCTCTCTCAAGCTCACGGCTCACTCTCACTCCTTAGATTTTGGTGAACCCGTGTGTATGGGTGATGTGAAATCAAAACCAAGAAGATTTCGAGTCTATGGATTTAAGGTGGGTTTGTGGTGATTATGGGTTTATGCCGTGGGTAGTGGATATGGGTTTGGTTCGTTTGGGTGAACCTGTATGTGGGATTGGTGTTTTGTGAAATGTGGGATTGGTGTTTTGTGAGAAGTCAAAACCAATGAGGTCTTGGGTTTGTGGATTGGGTTGTGGGTTTTGTGTGAACCCGTTTGGCAGTGTTTGTGTTTGTGCGTGTGGTTCATGTGTGAGGCAAGCCGTGTGTGGGCTTATGATTATAGCAGTGGACATATGTTTTGTATGTATGTGGATGAGATTTTATGAACAAATAGGAATTGCAGTGAATCTAAGTGTTTAGATTACCATTTTGTATATGGCTATGTATTCTCCTTTCCCTGTTTGTTGTAGCTTTGTTGTTGTGTGCTCCTTTATCATGGTTGTTTGCTCATGACCAGAAACAAAGGAGAAAAATGTCAGAATAATGTGTATTGAAACAGCAAACAAAAATACAGAAATACAGAAAAGAAACAAATCGTTTAAATTATTCCTTGTTTTGTTTTCTGTTTTTGTGGCTTTATTGTTGTTGTGCTCCGAACTTGATGATGAAAGGGGGTGATACTGTTGGTATAGTTGTTGTCTTTCTGTTTGCTTCTTGCCTCCTTGTTGATTATGGCTGTATACTCATGCAGAAAGACAGAAAGAAAACAACAAGAATAATGTTAGTACGATGAATTAAAGAAAACCATTTGAATGATAATCAAAGTCACGATACTTAGTTACCCATACCCCTTACCTGTGCTGCCATCTCCCCCCCTTTTTATATCAAATGAATCAGAGCTTTAAAACCTTTGTTTTTGATATTATCTGTTTGTTTAAAACTTGAATTTCAAATTATTGCCAGTTGATTTCAGATATTCACAGATAATTGGTGATCTTCTTAACTCCTTAAAACACTGAATGATTTAATTCAAATGTTTTAATTAATTAATTAATCAACAATTATCCAATTAACACTTCCAATTTATCTAATGTACTAGAGTCCATGATAATTTAATACTTTAAGCCAATAAGATATTTACACCTTATTAATTAAAATTAATCCAATTAATGGACCAATCATAATTAATTTGGATTAATCTTATGTGCCCAATGCCATTTAATTATTATGCCCTTTATTCATTAAAACTTCAATTGGCTATAACTTTCATATATGTGGTCCGATTTGAACACATGACACGTCATTTTAATTGTCTCAACTTAAAGATCTGTTTGATTTCTTTTAGTTGTCGATCAAACGGTCAAAAACACTGTTGGTTTAAAACTCTAATTTAGGCAAGTAATGCACTTTCCGTTTTTAGAATTTTAATTTGTGAAAACCCTAGTTTGTGTTAAGGTTAGAATGTAGGTAGCAAAATGGGGTGTCAACACATGTTTAGTTAAATTTTTTTTTTTTCTTCTAAATATAAGATGTGAAAACTCAGATAAAAGTTCTTAAATTTGTTATATATATATATATATATATATATTTTAAACTAAATATTATTAGTTAAAATTTGTTATATATATTTTATTAATTATATAATTTAAAAAATATTAATTAAATTATTTACGATGTCATCGGTTCGACTACCAGTCGGACCTTGGTTGGACCAATGATACAGGAACCACTCCCCTTTTCAGTTCTCTCCTCAGTCCAATTTTTAAAACCATGGTGGTGGTGATGAACCGGGTCTATCCCACTTCTTAGTTCTAGTCTATACTCATGCATATACTCTTTGGTTCGGTTTAAAACGACTGCTCAAGTCTCAAACCGGCTTTTCTTCACAATTTTTCAGTTTACTGAAAAATTTGCCCCAGTATGGCGTCAATTCATTCATAGAAAACCCTAATACTCAACTCCTCTACCAATTTGGCCTTTCTTGACTCTTTCGGTTTTCTTGGTGCCGACGACATGCTCTTGATCATTTGGTCGGACGACACTTTCTCAATCTTCAATCCATTTGGTCAAGCCTTTGATTCTTTCAACACATTTTTGATGGTGGTAGTACTTCCTTGATCTTTGGTTTGTCTTCTAATTTTTCCGCTCACGAAAAAATTGCCTAGTATGGCATAATGCCTTCTAATTGTTCCTTTCTACGAATAGATAGGAAAAATTGCCCAGTGTGATACAATAAGATCAATGGTGAGACCCATGAATAAATCGAAGGTCTTTCACTCATTTTCCCCAATTTGGGTCCCATTTCGCTCTCTGGGACTTTTCTCGCATTGTTATTCAAAATTCCTTATTACCGGGCTCCGATACTGTCACCGATCTGGGAGGTTCGGCAAGAGGTGTCCATTCGCCTAGATGATGTAGATTTTTAGTGACCTAGAAATCTGCCTCAGCATTAAGCTTTATGTTTGCTGAGTGTGTCTATGATGAGAGATTTCCTTCCAATTTTTTGAAGCTTTTGAATACCACTCATGGTTTGGTAGAACCAAGAAGGAAAAATTTCCCCAGTATCAAGGTTGAGACTAGGGCTTGGCCTTCATTTTCTCTGGAAAATATTCAACCAAAGCCAATGGATGGGATTGTGTTTGGGCATTTTATGGTCAAAACATGCTTGTTTGAAGAGAGTTTGAGGAAAAAGTGCTCAATATCTTTCAAGCTTTTTGGGCTAGTGGTCTGACTGGTGGTTTAGAGGGTGAAATAAATTTCATAGGTTGTTGCTATTCTAAACAAATCCCTCTCTTTTAAATTTTTTTCTCATTCAAGATTTTGAGGATTTTTTTTTTTTTTTTTAGAAAATTATTTGCAAATCTTTCTATTCTTAGAAAATCATTAAAGAGTTCAATCTATTGAAAATTCTTTTGAATGCATGCACCGTCTGAGAAAGGCTAGACAAAGCCTTGTTTCCTTTGCGGTTAATGGGTGTCTTTGTTTAACAACCATCCCTTACCGAGAATAGAAAGCATGATCTGTCAAGTTAATCTATTTGGCATTATCTTGTGAGCATTCTAAGTGAGCCCTTTCTTCTTTTTATTTCCTTTGAATTGGGGTGAGGCTTCAAACATTGAAGTCACTCTTGTTAGGCCCAAAGGCCATGGTGCAAAGTGGATGATGCCTTTATGAGATGCAATCTGTTGAAGGTGCGTGATTTAGATTCTATCATTACCAGTTTTTGACCAAAAGTTCATTACTTCATGACCAACTGATCATTAATGATCAGTGAGGTCTTTGTTGGCTTATAACGTGGCCTTGCTTGCTTGTTTGTCCTCTGTTTTATCATTATATGTCTTAAAATATTACTCATTTTAAAGAATTAAAATTATTAAAGTGGAAAAGTCTCACATGGATTATGAATTGTAACCATAAAAATGAATGATTAATATAATAGTAACTAATAGAAAAGTTTTAAGTTCTTTTTTGTATTGGTTGATATGGTTTAAATTTTTTGTATAAAGAATACTGTATTTGATCTCTTTAAAAATAGCATGAAGGGTTGGATTATTCTGACCAAGAAATTTGATTTTGGGAACAAAATGAGAACGCTGTGTGTGATTGTCAAAGCTAGATTGAGAATGATTTGGATTTACACAAACTCAGTGGTGGTGATGAACCAGGTCTATCCCACTTCCTAGTTCCAGTCTATACTCTACCAACTAGAATTTTTCACATATCTACCTATATAATTAATACTTAATTATTCCACTTATCTAAAAAAAAAAAAAAAAAAAACCCAAATATATCCCCACCCTTACCACCAATCTCTGCCAGCGCCACTGGCCAGAGGTCACCAGTGCCATCAATGCTGGTCACGACCACGCCATCGCCACAAACCTCCGCTGGCACCGAATCCAACTTTCATTAGCATAATGGAGTAGAGGGTACCTGGAAGTAGCTGGAGGACATTTTGCCAAACAAATAAAGTGTAAATGAAAAAGGATAAGATTGCAAAGTATTCAATTATAAAGCCTAATCCATCCAATACAATGTGAGTCTTTTTTAAGTTTATTGGGCATATTTTAACTGAAATTGGGTTTTAAGTGCTTGTGAATGCTCTACGGTAAAAAAATTTAGATTTTTTTTTTTTTTTTTTTAAATGAATGAAATCTGATTGGGCTGACTAAAAAGAAAAATTATTGATAACCGATTGTAATTATTTGGGCTATTTTGTTATTATTGTTGCTATTTGACTTTTTTTAAAGAGTTTAATGGGCCGAATCTAATGGGATTTCTAGTTAGAGGGTTCAATATTTTATTTCAAAAGGTTCAGTACGTATATAAATATTTAACAAAAAAAAATTACCTATAATTAAAAAAAAAAATACCTATATAAAAATAATATTTAGGAACTCAGGGGTGGGGATGTGTTTGGTATTTTTAAAACTTATTTTAGGTAAGTCGAATAATTAGTAATTAATTACATAGGTGGACATGTGGCAGGTTCTAGATGGTGGAGTATAGAAATAAAGCAGGGAAGTGGGACAAAAGATTTTGATTCGTGTGGTTGGATAGTATGGAAGAAAAGAGTCAATAGCTCTTCAATTGGTCAAGACCAAGATGAGAATGTTTACATATCAATAAGGAAAATGTTAAATTTTATTACAAAAGGTTTACAAGCTGATGTGACAATGATGTGATTGTTGGATTTCAAAACATAATAAATGAATATATGAATTATCATTTTATGATCTGCCATAACCGTATTTTGACTCTTAAGATTTTCTCGAACATTGACACGCAACACGAGGTGACTTGACCGACTCGTGATTTGTCCAAAAACTGCCTGAACATAACAAAGCACTCTTAACCATGGTTATAGGCATATTTCATGGAGTTTGACCAAGTTTGACTGAGTTTGACCAGGTTTGACCAAGTTTGACTAGGACCGTGACCGAGCCTTGTTAAGAATTAATTGATCGTTTTCTCGTCATTAGAAGAAGCACATCAAGAGCTTCGAATCAATACTTTATGGATCATAAACGGATTTGAAAATGAAGAAGTTATGGCCAAAACCATGAAAAAAGGCTTGACACTTAGTAAATTTTGCTAAGAGTTTTGGACCAAAGAAGGCCCATTTGAAAGTAATCTTTGCTCGTAAAATCTTTTCAATCCACCTCAAATTGATCTGAAAGGAAGCACCTTTCTTGAATCAGATAAGATTATCTACAACCGGTGTGTCTCGTTTCACCGAGAGCATCCTCGCTTTGACCGAAGTCTCAATCGAAAACGGTACGTCATTCAGGAAATCACTCTGGCAGCCCTCGTTTCCGAGACCGTAGCTTGCAGGCCTAAACTCAAATTCCTATAAACTTTGTGAAATTGAAAAGTAGACATCACGAGCTTTGCAGAAATACTAAGCTCGCCAAAATCCGACATTGGGAACTAGGTCAACCGAAAGCAGGAAAAGCGACGAAAGTAAGATCAAATTGCTGGAAATTTGACAATTTTCACATTCGGGAAGTCACCTTTGCACACAAAATCTTCCCAACCCACTCCAAGTTGGTATGAAAGTCAGAAACTTTATCAAATAAGGTGAACTCATCTGCAAGCAGTGTGTCTCAGTTCGCCGATAGCATCTCTGGTTTGACAGGAATCTTCACCCAAAAAACAAGACTCCTAGTGAAAGACAGTTCGAACACCCTTACTTCCATTGGCCATAACTCCCTCATATGAACTTTGAATCGCGCACACTTGCTATCGTTGGAAAGTAGACATCTCAAGATTTCCGTTAAAAGCAAATTTGACCCAATTTGAGCTCAGGAAGACCTTCAAACTGCAGCTCAAAATTGGTGATCAAAGCTATCGAAATATGAGAAAAGGAGAGGAAGGTTCAAGAAGGAATAGGGTTGTGGATAAGGATGAAAAAGGTCACACAGCAAGGAGCTTCGTGACGCATCTTCATGATGCTTAAAGCAGCATCATGCTGTGTGAGTGCCTTCTATTAATATCGACATGCCCCTACAAAAATAAAAAATAAATAAATAAATATTGAAAATTAGGTGAAAAAGGTTGTACAATTGGAGTTTGGGTTTCGGGATTTATAAAATAGTGCTAAAATGCTGCCAGAATCATGATTCGGGAGTAGATTCAGGTTGTTTTGGACAACCCGAACTCAATTCCGAAGTCATTTCCAAGACCCTTCCCAAGTTCCATCCAATCCAAGCTCATTCCATCCAAAGAGCCATGGTTCTAATGCCGACCTCTTGAAAGCTTTCCCAGTTAATGATCCCGCGACCCGAGCACCAAACCGACCCTGAATCCAATCCCAACGTCGAAGAGCCGCCCATGTTCCGACGTTCCAAGGACGAGTCCCAACCTTAACGCAGATACCCAAATTTCAAAAGCCAACTCAAACTCCAAAAAAAAATCTCAAAGCTTAAATGAGGTAATCTCTAATTGAAACACCGAGTGCATGACTTACTAGATCATGGGATCCTAAAGTTTGAAGGAGTCTCTAATATTAAAACCAATCCCTTGCCAAATCACCCGGAGGGGGGTGTAAGTGTTATTCTAGTGGAAGAAGATGACCATATTGATCTTAATGCCATTCAGGTACCATGGAAGAAGTTGTTTTATTCTTTAAAAGCACAGGGCTATCTAAGTCCAATAAAAGCATGCTATGAAGAGTCATCCGAACGAATTTTTGAATATCATTCCAATGCCCATGGGCAAAACCTAGAAGATTGTGAAGATTTTAGGAAAGAGGTAGCCGGTCTTGCTGAAAGAGGAATTATACGGAGGAAGACCGCAGAACCAACATGAGTGTATGATGATTAACCAAGTGAGGTTCACACCTCACGAGAAAGTTAATTTTCAGGCTAGAATGGAAAGGATAAAAGAAGACATTGAGGAGTATTGTGAAAAGAGGAAAATCCAGAACGAAGAAGGCAACTCATCAAAAAACTAGTCTGCATTGGTGACAGTACCAGGGCACAGAAAAATCCTAAAGACCACTCCATTGGTGATCTAGGTTCCCATTCCAGAGAAGAATGAAGCTTCAATTGTTTCCATTGTGGAACCTCAGCCAGGTGTTTCAAATGTAACCATTCAGTTGCCTCGACCCTTTGTATACAAGGATGATCACCAGGTCCCTTAGAATTACAACATGCAAATTGTGACCACACGAGGAACTGAGCGTAAAGTAGGGGAAATCATCAAAGAGGGGGAAATAATGAAATTAAAGCATTGGAGATTCTTAAGGGTCCAATACCTTATGGGATTATATGGAGGTTAATGCTATTGAAAGTCTTACATAAACCTCCAAGGCCAATTAGGATTTACGTGCCCAAATTAGGGGAAATCATCAAAGAGGGAGAAATAATGAAATTAAAGCATGGGGGATTCTCAAGGGTCCAATACCTTATGTGATTACATGGAGGTTAATGCTATTAAAAGTCTTACATAAACCTTCAAGACCAATTAGGATTTACGTACCCAAATTAAGGGAAATCATCAAAAAGGGGGAAATAATGAAATTAAACAATGGGGGCTTCTCAAGGGTCCAATACCTTATGGGATTACATAGAGGTTAATGCTATTGAAAGTCTTACATAAACCTCCAAGACCAATTAGGATTTACATGCACCAAAGAGAAAACGGGAAAGGATTAATTAATAAAACACGTAGTAAAAGCTATACATAATGAAAGCTATAAACATAGTGAAAGCTTGTAAAGCATAGTAAAAGCTATAAACATAGTGAAAGCTTGTAAAGCATAATGAAAGCTTGTAAAACATAATGAAAGCATTAAATAAAATAATAAAAGCATTAAATCATGGATCATTGTGAATCATTGATCATTGTAAGATCATCACTTATCATTTCCACTATAAAAATGAAGAATGGGTATGGAGGGTGTGTGAATGAAGACAGGGGAGGGATGAGAAGAGCTTTGAGAGGTAGAGAGAGAGATTACGTAAGTAAAACCTTTTAGGTTCTAACCAAAAATTAGCCTAAACTAGAGAGAGAACCCTTTTTTCTGAGTTTTTGCCCCAAAACCCTTTTTTCTACTTAAAACCCTCGAGCCAAGCCTACTAAATGAGCGGGGAGGGGGGCTATATTTTTAGCCAAGGGTCATGCAGCATCATGCTGCGTGACACCTGGCAATCCTATCTGCCACCTTCCCCTCCTATAGAACTTACCTCTTTTGGCCCAGAATTTTCGACAACTTTTTACCCTTTTTTTTTAGGCAGCATTTGGAGGCCTTCTGGTGTTCAAAATGGGTCATGCATAGTATCTTAGAAAGATCAAGAAGTATACTTTCCAATGTTATCAAGTTCGCGCAAATAGGAGCTCAAATGGAAAAGTTGTGGCTCCCGGAAGTAGGGATGTCTGTGTTGTTTTTCTATGTTTTTCTGATGAAGATTCCGGCCAAACTGGAGATGTTGCCAATGAACAGAGAGTTGCACGTCGCAGTCAAGGTCACCCTTTTTCTAAAAGTTCTTGACTTGTGGATCGACTTGTAGTGAGTCGAGAAGACTCTGCGCGCGAAGGCGGTCTCTCGCGTGGAAAAGTGTGTCGGATTAACAACACAATTTCCTTATTGTTGTCGATTTTCCTGCGCACGGTTGACATAGCTCCTGGTATCGGTTTTCGATGATATTGGTGTCTATGGAAAGCTCGTGATGCCTTCTTTGGAGTGTCACATATCTCGTGAGGAGTCGAGATTGGGCCTGTGAGATACAACCTTGCGAACAGAGGCCACCAGAGTGATTTTCATGGTGATGAGTCATTTGCTAATCAAGATTCTGGCCTAACTAGAGAAGCTCTTGGCCATCCAAGAGTTGCTCGTCATAGCTGAAGTTACCCTCTTCCTTAAAGTTTCAAATTTGTGGACCAACTCGTAGCGAGTCGGGAAGACTCTGTGCACAAACATCGCCCCAGAATGGGCCTGTTTTGGTCAATAATACTTTGCCAAATTTGGCTAAGTGTTAGACCAATTTTTACGTTTTTGCCCATAACTTCCTCATTTCTCGTCCATTTTTTACCCGTGAAGTGTCGAATCGAAGGTCTTGATGTACTCTTTCCAATGGTTAGAAAATGGTCGATCCAATCTTGATTTTGGCCTGGTCATTGTCTTGGTCAAACTTCGGTCCAACTTGGTCAACTCTGGTCAACTTTGGTCAACATCAGTCAAATCTTTCCAAACCTCACGAAATGTGCCCTCGACCATCTTTTGAGAGCTTCGTGATACATTTAAACTACTCTCAGATCAAACTCGACTCAGTCCGGCTGCCTTGTTTTGCATGCCAGTACCCGAGAAAATCCCGGGGGTAAAAATAGAGTTATGACACTGAGAACTCACAAGGTTTCTATCTCAAAATAATCATCTCCACCCCCGCCATACCCATTTGAACCAGGCGAGTATGAGAGTGAGAGAAAATACGAGGTCCCCCATACCCACCTGAACCAGACAAGGTTCAGCTCGAATAGGTGGATTTAAGAACTAAGTCCAGGGTCACCAAATCGTTGTCTACATCCGGTTCGAGCAAGGGCAAGAATTTGAAGTCTATCAAGTGGTTTAAAATTCCACTAAGCCATTGAGAAAAAATAATCTTAGAAAAAAAAAAAAAGGAAAAAAAGAAAGAAAGAGAAACCCAATTGAGAGAAAGTGAAAAAATGAAAAGGGGATCATTATTTTGTAGCAAGTACCACCATTATAACTCTAGCGAAAAGAAACCAAGCACCACCACTATTTTGATATTTAATTTGACATTCCATGTGATGAAAACACAAAATGGATGTAAAAAGGGAGATAGCGATGGCCTGTTCTTTTTTTGTTGCCAACTAAAAAAAATAAGGAGAAGAAGATAAGGTTGAGTAGAGTAACAAGAAACGGTACTCATGGTAGGTTTGTGGAGCGGAGGGGGAGGGGATGAGAGAGAGAGAGTCTATATGACGGTGGAGGGGAGGGAATGAACCGTGAACTCTTTAGTTTCTGATTTATTTCCTTTTAACATCGTTATTTTAACAAAGGTTAATGATTTAGGTTTAAATAAAACTCTCTGAAACTGTAAGTTTTAAAAGAAATATACCCAAAACTCTAAGGTTTAAATGAATTTTTTTGAAAAATTAAGCTTTAAATGAAACATATCCAAAGCTCTAAGTTTTGAAAAGTAATTTACCCAAACATTTTATATTTTATGTGCCTACAAATTCAATTAGTCTAAAGAAGCTAAAAACAAATGATCGACTAGCCAATAACTTGTAGCCTTCCTGTAAATAAAAAAACTTGTTAAATAATTTAGAGATTGCGTAGCTTGAGTATACTAATAGTTAATAAAACATATAAAAATTAAATCAATTTTAAATAATTTAAATAATAGATATCTCTTTATATATACAAGTCAATATAAGAAAAATTTAACAATAATAAAAACTAAAATAAATAAAAACTTAATTTCTTTTTATAGATGACAAATGTAATGAGGATCTTGAATTCACAATTGTCATTTCTTCTAAAAAATAAAAAATAAAAATACAGTGTTCATATCTCTAATTTACTAAGTTAAAGAATAAAAATAAAAATAAAAGTTTTGATTTTGGAAAGAATGTTTCTATTAAAGAAATTTACTAATGGAAAATTACATTGTTGGTCCTTATATTTTGGAGGTGTTTTCGTTTTGATCCTGATGTTTTTAAATGTTTCAATTTAGTTCTTGAGTTTTTTAACAATATATCATTTTGGTCATTGTCGTCATCTCACTAATAAAATGTTGACGTAGCATACAGAATTTAATGACATGGCTAATAGAATAATAAAAAAAAAAATTTAATTGTCATTTAACATACGCTTGGAAAAAAAAAATCAGAAAAAAAAAAATAATCTTTATTTCTCAATTACTAAAAAATAAAAATAAATAAAACAACTTTCTTTTATTTTTTCCTTCATTTTCTTGACAACCAACCAATTCTTGAGCTATCTTATGCCTTTCATTCTTTGTGATGTTAATCTCAGCTTGATGTTTTTTCCTTGCTTACTTCTTTATCGGGTTTATTCTGCTTTTTGAAGAAGATAAACACAGAGTCTATGCTACTGTAGTTTATCTTCTGTTCTTATTAAACGACATGTAGTCTTATCACTCTTTGTAAACCTTGATAAGCTAGTCACGTGAAGAACGTGCTCCTAAATTAATGGAAGTTGTTATGAGTTAGTAATTAGAGTGTTAATAGTTTGTTACTGTGCATTAGTGTTTGTATAAATACAGTGTAATGATCTCAATCTAGTCAAGCAGTTTTTTACTCATTCTTACACGATTTCATCTCTCTCTCTCTCTCTCTCTCTCTCTCTCTCTCTCTCTCTCTCTCTTTTATTTGCCTCCATTACAGAAAATACAAAGATCTTTAGAATCTTACATGGTATCAGAGCTATGATCACGGATCCTATAGCCAATAACCAACAAAATGCTTCTAATGCTACTTCTTCCATTCCATCTCCATTGTTACTACTAAAAAATATGTTAAACCTAATGTCAATCAAGCTTGATAGCATGAACTAAATGATTTGGAATCTTCAGATCTCTGCTATCTTGGATGCTTACTCCATGATTGATCAACTTGATGGTTCAATACAGCAACCAAGACAATTTCTTGTCAATGAAGCTGGTGTTCAAACTGTGAATCCAGCCTTTCTAACATGGAAAAAGAAAGATAAGGCACTTCTGACCTTACTGTATTCAACTCTTTTTTCACCAGTACTTGCTATGGTGGTGGGATCAACCACTTCTCAAGAAGTCTAGAACACATTGGAAGAGAAATTTACTTCCACACCTCGAGCAAATGTGCTTAATCTAAAGTTGGAACTACAAGGAATCAAGAAGAGGAATGAGACAGTCAATTCTTACCTTCAAAGAATCAAGAATACTAGAGACAAGCTCTCAACCGTTGAAGTTCGTGTAGACAATGAAGAACATCTTCACATCATTCTCAAGGGATTGCCAAAGGAATTTGCTCCATTTGCTTCATCAATAAGGACCAGATATGATTATCTTTCCTTTGAGAAACTCTCAGTCTTGCTTCAAACTAAAGAACAATCTATGACTGAAAGCTTCAGATCCTTTCTCCAATTCTGCTCTTGCAATGTTTGTATCTAATAGCAACAAACCTCATACTGGTTTCAATGGTGGTCAAGGCTACAACAAAGGAAGAGGAAGAAAAACCTTCAACCGTGGCAAAGGTGGAAGATCTTTCAGTTCTTATCCACATTCCTCTCAGCCACAGTTGCCACAATCTTCTAACTCTCAGCCTTCATTTTAGTTTGGTTCTCAAGGAAAATCTGAAAGACCAACTTGTCATATCTGTTAGAAGACAGGACACTATGCAATCGATTGCTATCATAGGATGGATTTTGCCTACCAAAGCAAGAATCCACCTACAAAGCTTGCAGCTATGGCTAATGCCTCCAACCTGCATCACAATCAAAATTCTAAGACTTGGCTCACTGACTCAAGAGCCTCAAATCACATCATAGCCAATGCTTCCAATCTCAACACTCAGGCTCCTTACCAAGGTCATTATCAGGTTACTGTAGGTAATGGTCAAAATCTCCTAATTTAAAGCATATGTAATGCTCACTTACATACTCAATATCACAAATTTCAACTTAGAAATGTCCTCCATATTTCAAGAATTGCTTCCAACCTTCTTTCAGTGCATAAACTTGTTTAGATAACAATTGCAATTGTCATTTTGATGCTAAACAACTTTTGAATCAGGATTTACCTATGGGGAGACTCCTCTATAAGGGCTTGTGTAAAGATAGTGTTTATACCATCCATTCTTCCCAATTCTGTAGATATGCATCTCATAAGTCATCATGTCTTGTTTCCTCATCTTCTGTTCTCAAATGGAAGCTCTGGCACATAAGACTAGGACACCCTAATGCCAAGGTTCTACATAGTATTTTTCCTTCTCTATCCCCTTGTACTTCTTTCGATTCCAATTCTGTAACAAATCACAGTAAGCACTGCCTTAGAGGAAAGATGCATCAGTTACCCTTTTCAACTAAAGTGACTACACCTTTTCAACTTGTCCATGCTGATCTTTGGGGTCCAGCTCCATCTATTTTCTGTCAATGGATTTCGTTTCTATTTGGTTTTAGTTGATGAATTTACCAAATTGGGTCTATCTACTTAAGCATAAGTCAGACACTTTTCCTATTTTCATGAAGTTTCAAAAGCTTTGGTTGAAACTCAATTCAAGCACTCACTCGCACCCTCCCATATAGGTCGAGCCGGCCCGCGGGGGGGCAATTCACCTCAACTGAATTTGATACCTTTGGTGCAAACAATGGTATCATTCTCCAACTTTGTTGCCCTCACACACCACAACAAAATGGTGTAGCTAAATGTAAACACAGACACCTTATTCAATGTGCCTTGACTCTTTTTTCTCAGTCAAATCTTCCTATTTCCTATTGGTCCTATGCTGTGTCTAGTGCAGCTCATCTTATCAACAAATTACCCACACCACTGTTGTCTAGTCAGTCACCTTAGGAACTTTTATTTCATACTAAACCTTCTCTATCTTACCTTACAGCTTTTGGTTGTTAGTGCTTTCCTTTGCTTACTCCATATAATACTCATAAACTTTAACCTAAATTTGTGCCTTGCATTTTCCTAGGCTATCCATTAACTTCAAAAGGCTATGTATGTTTTGATCCCTCCTCTCATCGATTTTACAACTCTAGACATGTCCTATTCAATGAAACAGTGTTCCCTAGTCTCACAAAGTCTGTGCAGCCATCTTTTCCTTCCAATACTCCTACTTTCACACATGATTCTTGGTTAAATACACTACTTATATTACACTATTGTACTCATTCACATGCTGCTGCTCCTTTAGACAACATCACTACATTACCAAATACCTTTTCTTTATCTACCAATACAACCACATTACACATATCTCTCCTTTAACTAACAGTTAACCTCATACACTATTTTCCACTCATTTACCTATGAGTTTTACTTCCTCACCAGTCCTTATCACTGACAGTGGCTATCCTGATCCTATTTTAGAAGTTAAACCTTTATCCAATAGCCCAAATTTAACTCCAGCTACAAATGAGCCCTTATTACCCTCAAATATCACCAATGATCATTACCTTCCAATATCATTCTACCTTTTCAACTAGCTACTTCACAACGCCCAATGCAAACCAGGTCTAAAAGTGGCATTTACAAGGCTAAACTAGGCTATGTTGCTAAAGTGGACTATGCTCTCACAGAACCACATTCATACAAGGTTGCAGCTCAACATCCTCAATGGTGCACTGCAATTCAAGATGAGTTTGATGCCTTACAGAAACAAGGCACCTGGTCTCTTGTTTCACCACCCCCTCACACGAACAAAATGGGTTACAAATTAGTATACAAGTTGAAACATAATAGTGATGGAACTATAGCCCGTTACAAAGCCATACTTGTAGCCAAAGGTTTCCATCAACAACAAGGAGTGGATTTTGATGAAACTTTCAATCCTATGATTAAACCTCCCACTGCCAGACTCATTCTCTCCTTGGCAATGTCACACAATTGGCCTCTATGACAGTTAGATGTTAAAAATGCATTCCTATATGGAACACTCAAAGAGAAAGTTTATATGGCCCAATCTTAGGGCTATATTGACTCTACACATTCTCACTATGTGTGCAGATTACATAAGTCCATCTATGGCCTCAAGCAGGCTCTTATAGCATGGTTTGAAAGTTTTACTACTCAGTTACTACATTTGGGGTTCATTTCATCCACAACAGACTCCTCTCTATTTATTTAATGTCATCAACAAGTTACAGCTTTATCTGCTACTCTATGTGCATGACATAGTTCTTACCAACAACTCTACCTCTTTCCTTGATCACTTGATCCTTCAACTCAGTCAAATCTTTGATCTTAAGGAATTAGGGCCTCTCCACTACTTTCTTGGATTACAGTTGTCCCGTAATTCTGATGCTTTTCATATCAATCAATCAAAGTATGCCTCTGATTTACTTGTCAAGCATCATATGGTGGATTCTAAACCAGCAAAGACACCTTGTTGTCCCAACACTCGCCTCTCACTTCCTGAAGGTGATCTGCTCTCTGATCCTCATGGCTATCGAAGTCTTGTTGGCGCATTACACTATCTCACATTTACCAGACCTGATATCTCCTTTGTTGTGCACCAAGTGTGTCAGTACATGGCAGCTCCTACCTCTACTCATCTCACTGTAGCAAAAGAGAATTCTATGCTACATCAAAGGGACATTGTTTCATGGAATCTCCTTTACTCTAGGCCCTTTATCTTTGTTTGTTTACTCTGATGTAGACTAGGCTGGTGACCCAGATGATCGTCACTCCACCTCAGGCCTTCTTATCTATCTTGGCTCCAATTCCATTACCTAGTCTGCTAAGAAGCAACATACTGTCTCATGTTCCTCCATTAAGTCAGAATACAGAGCTCTCGCCATTGCTTCTGCCCAGGTGTGTTGGATTTGCACTTTACTCAAGGATTTTTGCATCTACTTGTCTCAACCTCCAATTCTGTGGTGTAACAATTTTTTTGCCTTTTCCAATGCATCCAATCCTGTTTTTCATTTTAGTACGAAACACATTGAGGTGGATTTTCATTTCATTCGTGAACGTGTTCTTCGTAAGGATTTAGTGGTCAAATTTGTCTCCACTATTGATCAACTTGCCTATATTTTCACCAAAAGTCTTCCCATGCAACGCTTTCTTGATCTTCGTCTGAATCTCATGGTTTCTCTCAAACTCCACTCGATTGAAGGGGGATGAAGAGGATAATACAGAGTCTATGCTACTGTGTTACGGTTGAACCATCTAATCCTTCGCAAGTAGGGCAGCAACATCAGAGAGGGTAACAAACTATGAACTTTGTTTCGTGGAAGGTGAATTGTTAACCGCGGAACCTCCTTCTGGTTGACTTTTTTCTGGTTCGTCTTTATCTTGAGGAACTTCTTTCTCTTCAGATTGCTTTGGCTCTTTCAGCTGCCGAACAACATCTGCTAAGTTCTATTGAACCTTCTATATATCTCGAAGTAGGCCAAGAAGTAAGGCGACTTACGGATCTACCTCCACTTGGTTGACCTCGAGTTGAGAGGAAGAATCATGATTCTAAGTCTGGGACTAATTGTTAGATACCGTGTTGGTATTTTCGGCATTCCTAGTCTTAGGCGCCATTCTTGTGGATTGGTAAAGTTGCTTGACTCCCCAGTAGAGTCGCCAATTATGTTGGGAGTCTTTTGTGGTTCAGCCACGTGTTAAAGCTTGAATGGATGCTCTGTAGTACCCGGGTTCAAAGAATGAGGGTCAAGCCTGGGACTCCTATTGGACCAAATGTAAGGCCCAATGGCTCTCAGTGCAATATAAGGTCCAATTAAGTGGTTTAATAGTACCTCATTTGATTTAGCTGTAGATTGGTTCGGCCAAAGAGATTACTCATTCAGCTACATTGTTTAGCCATAAAAAATAATGTGAATATTACATAACCTAAAAAATAATAACCAAAGACTTGAAGAAAATAGGTTTGGATGAGGAGACAGAGTGAGGAATCGGCGTATGTAGCAAAATTAAGGTTTTTAGAGACAGATCTTAGCTAAAAGAGTTAGGGTTTTGAAAGACAAAGTTTTTAGATCTGAAATTTTCTAAAGGCTATTTTATGGTGAATTTGTGTAAGTTGTGATTGGGTTTTCTGTGATACTGTGTTCTGATCTCCCCCTTTTGGTTGCTCTCCCCCCTCTTATATATAGGCCAAGATCTCTCAACTCATTGAGAACCCTAAATTCCCTTTGCCATGGCTGGTCATTATTATACTCAATGCTTTGGAATAACACCATGGTGGTATTATCTAGAGACAACAACCCCTTTCAAGAATTTGGTAGTGCCATTTGGTTACTTGGTTTAGTTTTGCCCTAAAGAGGAAGAATGTTGCTATCTAGTTGGTTGGTTCTCCTAGATGGTTTTCTTTGGGTCAGCTGGAGCATTTAATAGCTATGCCCATTTCAGTTAAGAAGAAAAAGAAGGGCCTAAAGGCCGTTCCGCTGGAATCACTATACACACCTGCTGGGTGCACCTCCTTGGTTAGCTAGTCCCTAAGCTGACTTCCACCAAGAAGGGAAGGGTACAGCAGCAAAGAAACCTTTCACACACCCCAACTATTCAAACCTTACCTCCTTCAAGTATGATCTGCATCAATGGTGGTTGTGCTTAGGCAGAGCTCGGCTGAACATATGGATTTAGCAAAGCAGGGAATAGGTTTGACAGAACAGCAAAGGATCTAGAGAGTTCCATTGATGTGTCTCTTTCTCTTTTGTCTTGTTTTGTTGTTAGTGCCAACTCCCTTTCATATGTTAAGTTTAAATATCTGATACCTATGTTGAATGGGCTAAACTTTTGTAAAGTGGGGCACTTGTTACTGCAGAACCTAGCAACTAGGGCTTTGTTCTTATCATGACCCATTAGCCTCATGAGGCTTCTTTTATCGTGAAGTGTTAGGCTTATTAAGCTGGGCCATTGTGTTTGATGATCTAAATTATATATATAGTATTTACTTACATTCTTTTTTCTTTTTATTATTATTATTATTATATGCCGAACTTAGAAATTGTAAAGTGTATTTCAACCAAAAATTTATTAAGAGGATAATAACCTGGGTAAATCTGGAGTACCCAATTTTTTTTTTTTTTGGTGTGGTACCTCTAATAAAAAAAAATCTCATATTGATGGTATCAAGGTCACACATAATGATAATTATCTCACATATGATGATACCTATTATCATATTACTTGGTACCTTAAATTTTTATTTATTTATTTAAATTTAATATATATAAAAATTAAAGGCGTAAATGCATTGTTGGTCCCTAAAGTTTGCTTATTGAGCGCTATTGGTCTCTGAAATTTGAAATGAGTACAATTAGTCCCTGAAGTTTCAAAAATGAGTATTATTGGTCCTGTGATACCCCGCACCACCTAGCATTATAAATTAATTATATTAATATTAAGACACAATATAATAAGTGAGGCATATAATTTAATTAACCAAACCCCAAAACTAGTATTAAGGCAATTAAGTTTACTTGTAGGTCACTTTGGTCATTACACTTAAATTGGTGGTCCAATGGAAATTTGCCATGTACCCCCACCTTTTAATTGCATCACATACAAAATGACATGTGTAATCTACTAAACCAAAACCCCATAATGAGCCCATTTCCCTTTAAATGGCCGGCCCCCACCATTGACTTTCTCACTTTCTCTAATAGCAAACAAAGAGAGAAGAAGTCAAGCTCTATTCTCCTCTTGGTAGACCCACAGGTTCAACATCTTTCAAGGGGAAAAACCCCATTTGTTTCCTCAAGTCTTCTTCCACAATTCATGCTAGAGTGAGCCTAGCATCATCCTCCAAGAACCCTAAGCTAGGTAAGGATTTTTAACTATCAAATACTTGGATTTTGGGGAAATTCTTAGGTTTTTTTATTCTTTGAGGTTTTGAGTTTGGTGTTCTATTTTAATTCACGGATTTCATGTTGTGATTTGAGTATTAATCTATGCTTGAATGTGCCATTAGAGATGGATTTGAGGTGAATTGTTGAGAAATTTTACTGCTCTGTCAGATCTGCGTAAACAGTGAACTTTCATGAAAATTCTGTTCTTATTGGAAATAGATATGGGAAATGGTTTTCTCTAGAGTAATCTATCATATGTCTAGGTTATGTATATGAAATTTCATAGAAAACTATTGAGTTTTGATAATTATTTGTTATTTTACAAGAAAACTGTGCAAATCTGTTAATTTGACAGATTCTGTGTTTGTCGGTTTGAAATTGCATAATAAATCTAATATTTGGAATTTAAGTGATTGGAATAATTTTATGGAATCCTAGGATGTATATGTTATTGATGGAATTATCCCCATGCCATTTTAGTATATAATGAATTGTGAGCACATATCTAAAGTAACCTTAAAAACTGTACTGACAGATTTGAGTTCATGAAAGTACTAGAATTTTAATAAATTCTAGATATACTATTTTGAGCTGAAATTTTGATGAGAGATGTTAAATATATGTTTTTACCTCACAGTAAGATTTCAGGATATTTTAATGTTTCTAAGTTTGTCAAATGAATTTTATAAGATACTGTTCCTACAGAAAATCTGTTAAAGATGAGTTGAAAACATTGAAAGTTAGAAGAATTTATTCTCATACTATTTTGAGTAGACTGGGTTGAAATTTGGTTTGAGTATTTCTTAGTGTGCTTAAGACTGGGATGAATTTTTGTATGCCTTGGTTTTATTGTTTGGTAGCTGAAATAATAGCAGGAGCCTTAGTGTCTTTTGTTTCTAATAAATTCATAACTCTATGAATTAATGTGCGAATGTGAGGTGTACCAAGCTAATGTATGCTTTCTAAAGAAGCTATGTTTTGATGTTTGATTTATATGGATGCCTTGATTATGATTTTGAGGCTTAATAAGGGTTTAGTAAAGATTAGTTAAGATAAGTTAAGAGAAATTATGGTCATAAGTGTTGATTAGTCTATTATGAGTTAAGGTTGGCATTAAGTTGAAACTAAGATTAAGTTAAAGTTAACTTAGCTCCTATACTTGATTTAGGATAATCAAGGAAGGATAGGTGAAGCGATCTGCATGAGACTCTTGGAATCCAGCTTTTGGATTGAGGTAAGGGAATGTGCCATGAAAATTTAATAGTCTATGTTTTAAGAATATATCTATATATGTTTTATCAATGCTTTCAGTAAACTCAGTTTAATACTTGTTTATAAATAAAACGTGCATTGATTTAGAAACAGTTTTGAGTTGGGACAGTTAAGACAGATTTTAGAAGCAATTTGTGGATATGCTATGAATTTTGGCTTAGTAAGGCAAGAGAGAGATTGAAAAATAAACAAGCATGATATGTTTTATGAACACTTAAAATAGTTTTGAGTGTGATGCCCTGTAGACTGACAACCCAAGGCCACGAGGGGATTGTATGCCCTAAAGACATGGCAGTAGGTCTCGAGGGGTTTTATTCCCTGTAGACCGGCAACAAGTAAGGCCACGAGGGGTTGTATTCCCTGAAGATATGGCAACCCAGGTTACGAGGGGATCTTCGGATCTTTGTAGACTGGCAAGAAGGCCACGAGGGGTTTCATACCCTATAGACATGGCACCAATAAGGTCACGAGGGGCAAAGTCTTAAAGATAAAGTACAGTTACATGTTCCATATAGTTTTTGCTATATTATGCAATAGTATGAGATAAGTTTCCTCTCCAGAACAGTTTAAGGGAACATGTTTTATTTACATATAAAGAATCATGCTATATGTTCAGATTTCAATAGTTATATTATGTCTTACAAGTTATCAGATATTATGTTCATCAGTATGAAACACATATGTTCAAGAAACTCATGAAATCATTTTAGCATGAACTGTTTATACGCAAGTCATATCCACAAAGATTATTCTGTGTATCATGCATTCATGCATACTATTAAATCTTCATGTCACGCCTCCCTTACTGAGCAAAGTGGATTGCTCAGATTGCAGGAACGTTTTATAGTACAGCCAACAGTCTCAGCATGGAGGAGCAATTTTGTTGTATCTAGAAACTAGTCTTAGACGTTTTGAGCTTTTGTGTATATAAAGCAGAAGTGATGTATATGTTTAAATAGTCTTCCGCTGTATTAGAGTTATTATGTTCACACATACTGATGTATTTTGTATAAACAGTTATAAATGCTCTGACTACTCTCACTTCCTTTAGGTGGACTAGTATATTCAATTATTTTGCAAAGGAGTACGTAATTATATTATGAGAGTTCCCAACCCAAGAAGAAGTTAAAGAATCAGGATGAGAGAAGAGAGAAAAGAAGAAAAAATTTTGTACTCCTTTTAGTTGGTTCGTGTTAATATCAAGCACAAGCTTGGTATTAGCATGCTGGTCCGACTTCGAATCATATTCCGGATTTGAGTCGTGACAGGTCCATCCATCCAATTCTATTAGTTTATTTGCCTATGTGGTTAACGGAGAGATAATGTGTCATTTTTTTTTTATAAAATAATAGGAATATTTTTTTGACAAAATAAGGGAATAATATCCAAAGCATAACCAACGAATTACAAAAGAAGCTAAACGAATTACAAAAGATGCTGAATTTCCATAAAAGCCTCTTCTATCCAGATCTTGGTCATCATATGGGACCGGCCATAATGTGCCAAAGCCAATGCAGCCACATTTATCTCTTTGGAAATTTCCGAAACAACAAAAGACTTAAACTTGTGACGCAACACCTCAACCTCTTCGATCCACATGTCCTCAACTAAGAAACCACCTACAACATGGCCCACAGGTGACAAAAAAGAAACTGATGGTCTCTCAAGAATAATTTCCTAAAATCCCATTTCAGAAGCAAATTGCAAAGAGTGAATAACAGCCCCCACATTTGAATGAATACAACACAAAAATCTTGGCAATTCCATAACCATAGCACCCATCACTTAACTATTGTGATTTCTAATCTGAGTTCCTAGAAAATATTGACGAGATTGTAGCTCTAAGAAGATAGCCTAATTCACCTTCACACATCCCACTCGAGGTGGACACCAACCAACAACCATAGATTCTACGGATTGTGCCTGGATTCCAATATCCTCAACACCCCTAAACCTTTTAGAAACCTTTTTGTAATCATCCAACAGACTTCGCGCCTGATGCATTACGTTCATCGAATTAAAGCCCTTTCCCTCATGAACCATGAGATTCCACTAACCCCAGATGAAATAAGCTACACAACAAAAAAATTCAACATCCTCCAACTTTAAACGATAGTGAACCAAAAACATGAGATCGAAAAAACATAACAAAGAATGATCCCATTTATGTACCGGAAGCTAAGATTCAAGCCAGACATCGTTGGCAATTGTGCATAACCATAGAGCATGAGCAACAGACTCCACATCTTGATTACAGCAAGGACAAACTCCATCAATCCTCATGTGGCGATGCCAAAGAAGACCATGAGTGGGAAGAATACCCACACAAGCTCTCCACATGAAAGCTTTTATCTTCGGTGGTAAAGACAAAGACCACAGGAACTTCCAAAATTTCCTATCCCAACCCAGCAAAGAACACTCACCCTCCTTATCTTCCACATGGCGCTTCAGTTGCATGTAATAAGCACTCTTAACAGAGAAACGCCCCAACTTTGACTCACTCCAAAATAGCCAATCCGGTTTCAATTACAGAGGTTCTCTCAACTTGTCTTGATGGTATGGAGAGGGTAGTTTCAGATGATATGAATGCTTCACCAATTGGGGATTGTTCTTTAGATGAAGTTCTTTTTTCCTTGAAGCAGATGTATCCTATAAAAGTACCGAGACCAGATGGTATGTCTGCCATTTTCTACCAAACCTACTGGAATATTGTTGGCCCTGAGGTATCTCAAGCAATTATTTCTATACTTCATTATGGTCATATGTTGCGTAAGATTAATTATACGCATATAGTACTTATTCCTAAAATTAAAACACTAGAGAGAATTATTGATTTTAGGCCTATTTCCTTATGTAATGTTGTTTATAAGATTGTATCCAAGGTTTTGGCAAACAGGTTGAAAAGTGTTTTGCCTTTGATTATTTCTAATTCTCAAAGTGCATTTGTCCCTGGTCATCTTATAACGGATAATGTGTTGGTGGCTTTTGAGGTCATGCATTCCATGAGCCAAAAGCGGAAAGGCAAGAAGGGTTAGATGGCTCTCAAATTGGACATGAGTAAGGCGTATGATAGGGTGGAATGGGGGTTTATTGAAGTTGTTCTTCGGGTTTTGGATTTCGCTGAGAGCTGGACTAAATTGATTATGATGTCTATCAACTCTGTTTCTTATTCGGTGTTGATCAATGGTGAGCAATGTGGTTTTTTCTCAACTTCTCATGGTATTTGTTAGGGTGACTCGTTGTCACCTTATTTGTTTTTGTTGTGTGCGGAAGGGCTTTCTCACCTACTTCGCAAAGCAGAATTGAATAATAGGATCACTGGTGTGGCTGCAAGTAGAGGTGGGCCTAAAATTTCTCATATTTTCTTTGCGGATGACTCTCTACTTTTTTGTCAAGCTACTGTGGCAAATTGTGGGGAGATTAGCAATGTTCTCAAGTTGTATGAGAAGGCTTCAGGTCAATAACTCAACAGGGCTAAAATGTCTATCTTCTTTACCAAAAAGACTTCTACGGAGATAAAGGCTCAAATTCAAGGGATGTTTCGAGTGCCAAAAATTAAAAATCATGAGAAATACTTGGGTCTCCCATCCTTTGTGGGTAGATCTAAATCAGCAGCTTTTGGTGAGTTGAAGGGCAGGGTTTAGAGGCGAATTAATGGGTGGAAGGAAAAACTTCTTTCTAATGGAGGCAGGGAGGTGTTGTTAAGGCGGTTGCACAATCCATTCCAACTTATACGATGAGTTGTTTTAGGTTGCCGGATGGTCTGTGCAAAGATCTTAATCCAATGTTTAGTCAATTTTGGTGGGGCCAGCATGATAAGAAGAGGAAGGCTCACTGGATCAAATGGAGTAAGCTTTGTGAACCAAAGGAGAGGGGCGGTATGGGCTTTAGGGACATTGCAATGTTCAATCGGGCTTTGTTAGCCAAGCAAGGTTGGCGAATGCTTCAACAACCTGACTCTTTGGTGAGTAGAGTGTACAAAGCTAAATATTATCCAAGGGGTGATTTTATGGAGGCTGGTGCTGGGAATAGACCTTCGTATGCTTGGAGGAGTATTCATTTTGCAAGAAGTGTGTTGAAGATGGGTATGCAGTGGCATAAAGGAGATGGTAACTCTGTCTGTATAACGGAGGATTCTTGGCTTCTGTTTTCTTTTTCCAACACTTCTATCTCGGTCCGCAATATTGTTGATAAGAATGAGCTAGTTTCTATCCTTATCAATGCCGTAACTCACTCTTGGGATGTTGATATTTTCCAGGCTTTATTTTCGCCATGGGAAGCACAGGTTATTATTTCCATTCTGTTACCTCCTTGCTTGAAACCGGATCAGCTATTTTAGAGTGAGTCAAAGTTGGGGTGTTTCTCTGTTAAAAGTGCCTATTACATGCAACTAAAGTGCCATGTGGAAGATAAGGAGGGTGAGTGTTCTTTGCTGGGTCAAGATAGGAAATTTTGGAAGTTTCTGTGGTCTTTGTCTTTACCACCGAAGATAAAAGCTTTCATGTGGAGAGCTTGTGTGGGTATTCTTCCCACTCATGGTCTTCTTTGGCATCACCACATGAGGATTGATGGAGTTTGTCCTTGCTGTAATCAAGATGTGGAGTCTATTGCTCATGCTCTATGGTCGTGCACGGCTGCCAACGATGTCTGGCTTGAATCTCAGCTTCCGGTACATAAATGGGATCGTTCTTTATTATGTTTTTTCGTTCTCATGTTTTCAGTTCACTATCGTTTAAAGCTGGAGGATGTTGAATTTTTTTTTTGCATAGCTTATTTCATTTGAGGTCAGCGGAATCTTTAATCTGGTGGCTGTAGTGCATCGGGCGCGGAGTCTGTTTGATGATTACAAAAAGGTTTCTAAAAGGTTTGGGGTGTTAAGGATATTGGAATCCAGGCACAATTCGTAGAATCTGTGGCTCTTGGTTGGTGTCCACCTCAAGTGGGATGTGTGAAGGTGAATTGGGCTATCTTCTTGGAGCGACAATCTCATCAATATTTTCTAGGAACTCTAATCAGAAATCACAATAGTCAAGTGTGGTATTCATTCAAATGTGGGGGCTGTTATTCACTCTCTGCAATTTGCTTGTGAAATGGGATTTCAGGAAATTATTCTTGAAGGACCATCAGTTTCTTTTTTGCCACCTGTGGGCCATGCTGTAGGTGGTTTC
>BKZX01028966.1:3623-33204 GCA_014362285.1 Fagus crenata
ACAAAAGGACTTCTGTGGACAGTGAAGAACGATATCACAAAAGGAGTTCTGTGGACAGTGAAGACCGATATCACAAAAGGAGCTCTATGGACCAAGAGGAGCACTCTCGCAAATGGAGCTCTGTGGAGAGGGAAGAACATTACAGCAAAAGGACCTCTGTGGACAGAGGTGATCGTTCTCACAGTATGAGCTCCACTAAGGAAGAACGGCATCGCAAGAGGAGCTCCTCAAACAGAAGTGACAGAAGGAGCTCAAAGGATAGGGATGAACATCACAAGAGGAGCTCCTCAAACAGGAGTGACAGAAGGAGCTCAAAGGATAGGGATGAACGTACTAACAAGCGCCACAAACACAGTGATCATTCCCATCGACATGAGAGGAGGTCCACTACTGGTGATCTTTCCCCAGAACGGGAGTGACAGAAGGAGCTCAAAGGATAGGGATGAACGTACTAACAAGCGCCACAAACACAGTGATCATTCCCATCGACATGAGAGGAGGTCCACTACTCGTGATCTTTCCCCAGATTATTAATTTATCAAAGCTTGGTTAATGCACTTGAGAGAGAGAGAGAAAGAGAGAGAGAGAGATGCAGATTAAATAGAATATCTTCAATGGATTTGCCCTCTGTCAATAAACATTTACATGTACAGTTTTTCCTATAAATGAAAATTTTAGTAATATTTCTTGCTTGTTTATACTGCAAACTCTTTGACTTGCGCATGTTTGGTAAATGAAATTTCACAATTAGCAGCATGTGTAGTGGGCGTTTATGCCATGTTCCTTGAAGTTTTTGTGGTGGAGGTTTGCTAAGAAGACATTTTGCTTCATCCAACATTCTGGTTCAAGTTTGCATCATTCAAACAGGGTTAAAACTGAGAAGACACAGTTGGCTGCATTACCCTACAAGTGCATGCAGCATTCATTTCACAAACTGGTGCTCTGCGAACCGGTGTCCCTAGTCATGTGCACTTTGGAACTGAAATTAGCTGCTGGGCAAAGCGAGCGGCTAGGAAGTGGAGATAAAAGGGCTAAGTGAAGAAACGTGAGAAGGAAGCTGCAACAGAGTGAGGGTTGAACTGTGAGAAATGGAATTTCTAGTAATTGTTTGACTGAGAATTGATGCAAATAGTGTGCTACTTGCATGATGGAACAGCCAAGAATCTGATATCCCCACTGGAAGCCTATCTGCAAGGCCGAAGACCAATTTGTATTTACCCATTGCCTAGCTAATGCGCCAGGCTCAACTCTTTTGGCCTCTCAAAGCAAACCAAGATGACTAAGGTTAAGATATCGATTTGGTTCAGTGTTTTTGTGATCGTTTTATTCTTGTCACTATCATTAGTAGAACCTACTAGTGTTCATTGAGCCAAATAATGTTTGATGCAACAGTTTAGAAGTCTTTTGGCCAGCCTAAGGAAAGCCAACCTCCATTCACCGGGTATGCATGATACTGATGTTTTTGTTGAGAAGTCTTGTCAAAACAATAAATTTTACACTCAAGAGGGAAGTATCTTATCAAATATTTTGTAATTTGTCTTACATATACTCAAGCAAAATACACAAAATGAGTTCTCAATCAAACATAAGTTTTATTGATACTCAAAACATTACACAACTTTGCTACTCGCACCACACCACTCTTCACTTCACTCTTGCTTCTTATTTCACTTACAGACTTTTACATTCTGTGGGAAGCTTTATATAGAATACAAAAGAGACCAGCTTCCTAACTAGTTGCAAAAGTTGAACACATGTAAAAGACAAGGTCAATAAAAACAACTTTTTCTCATTTGGAATTCTAAGCTATGTTGCTTATCTTTTCTTCACAAATTGAAATGTCAAAGCAACATCCTATTAACTAAGATATTGTCCATATCTTATTTTTTAGCCACCCTAAAGACATGAAAACTGACTAAATAACACATATGCAAAATTCTTTAAAACAAATCACCGTCCTATTGTTAGAGTCGATGATGAATCTTACAGCTTTTACTTTAAATTTTTCTTTTGTATGTTCAATTGCCATGGGAGACCCTATATTAAATATCTGCCATGTTGTTAGGTCTAAGTAGGGTGACAAAAATCCCCCGCCCCGCTTGACCTGCCCTGTCCCAAATGTGTATATATATAATTTAATCTTTTAATACCTATTCTATATATAATTTATTTATTTTTTATACATATTCTATTACTATTTCCCAAAATACTTGTTTTTTTTTCTATCTTAGCACTCTCATGACTATATCTCTCATTTCTCTTTCATCTCTACCTTATTAATATCGAAGTTACCTCATTAGGGATGACAAAATACCTCTAACCCATCTCGCTCCCGCCCCAGATAGAGGATGGGATAGGGACAGAACACCCCTGATCCAACCCCACCACCCCATTGCCATCCCTTAAAAAAGTCTAAGATGTCCAATCTCCCCATTGATAGTATGAGATGTCCAATCTATTCCTATTAATGGCTTGGTTGATAGCCAAGGACCGGTGCAGTGTTGGGCAACAGAGATGCCCAGCATTTTTGATGGATGGGTTCACCTTGTCGGATGTGTGGTGCTCAGTTTGGCTTCTCGGAAGCTTCACATATCCAATGACATCTAAAATTTGCCTTACTTAGCAAGTAAATAAATAAAATCTAAAATTTGCCCTTTTCAGATTTATTGCATGTGTGCTTAGTGCTTACAATCTTGAAGCAGGAGAGTAAGTTCTTAGATATGATAATGTTGACTCAATTCAATTCTCATTTTTCTTTCCCTTGGAGCAAGAAAACGAAGTGTATAAGATGGAATGGTTTTTAGCACCTCCTCATCACTATTTATTTATTTTTGATAATATAGGAAACCTTTCTAAAAAAGAGTCCTTTGAACTCGTCTCTAGACCAAAAAACCTACAAACAAGTACAACTGACCCATCTGCCAGAACAAGTTACCGGATAATCCAGGAACATTCACCCTTAACAGCCTAAATAGATCTCAAACACTATTTATCTTTCTCGGAGAACAGAATCCAAATACTTCCTGCAAACTGCATTGAGTGAAGCACATTTTTTTCATACCATCTCAGTGCCACTTATTTATATGGAATACAGATGCTAATTGTTATTATAACAACCAACTGGCCAGTGATACACATCAGCATTCCATCATGCAACGGACTATGGTGGAGTTTGAATCATTTTTCTTTAAGACTTCGTATGAGTGGGTGTTAGGGCTTCGCATTTTCTCTTTTCACTCTCTAGTGGAGTTGATTGACTTTTGTACGCTTTGAAATTCTTTGTCCCTTTGTATACTTCTAGTATACCAGGGCTTTTCTAATAAATTTTCTTACTTACAAAAATTAAAATAAAAGCATTCCATCATGCGAACCCAGGGCCACATTCACATATACATGAGAGAGAGAGTGAGTTCCCACAATCTATACAGCATTTCATTCAACTGTTCAACATACTGAACACTCAATAGCAGCAATACTAAGTTAAAAACTAATTTTCTACACGCAAGATTGATGTATTCAAGCACAGGTTTAAAAACATCCAACAGATTTGACCAGCAAAGCAGGCAGCATCTTCGACGATGCTGCAGAAGTCCCAAAAGATCCCAACTTTCAACATCTATTTGATAATTAAACACATGTTGCTAGCCAGCAGTTCGACACCTGAATTATACAGATGCGATTAGTTGAAGTAGCAGCTGATTACAATGTGAAATTAGGATAAGAACAGAAAGTATGTTGCGTGGCATATGTTACAACTTATAAATAATAAAAAGGCAAGTACTGAAGAGTGTAATTTTTATCACTATATTTATCATGGTTTTTGAGAAATAAGTTGGCATTCTCTCAATGTGGCAATGCTTCATAACTAGAATCAAATAATCAATCTTTAGGCTTCCATTAGTTTGTAACAAGTATTTACAAGCTCAGCCATTCTGCAAAAACTTTTGAACTGCAATTTTATATTCAAGACTGCTACTGCAAAACTAACACCCATTTCAAACCAAGTGTTCATTACAATTTAGCAAAACAATGTGTTTTCTAAGAAACACTAGGTCCAAGCTTATGGTGCTTAGTATGGTTACCTGCCCTGTTAAAACATTGTCTTACCCTAGAAAGGTGCCCCTGCCTTTGGCACCTAGGGAGAGTGTCATTTGGTAACTTCATACTCTTTTGTCTTTTCCAGTTTAAATCCTACGTTGCCTCACAATAAAGATGCAAAAATTTTTAGATTCTCAACCTGAGTCATATTATTAGTTACATTCTACATCCATTTCTACACTTCTGATATTCTTCTTATGAGAAACTTACTTTCACATTTTATAATCATTGTTTTACAAAATGAAGTTAGATTCTACAATAAGTTTTATTTTTATTTTTAATCAATAATCAAGATTCATGCAAAATAAAAACAAAGTATACACTGAGAACCAAACAGAAAGATTCTACAAAAAGTATCCAATTTTAATACATATGTGCATTTAAATTTTTGGGAAAACTGCAAAAAGTCTTGACACCAAATGGACACAATTGAAAGGGTTGTAGTGAAGAGAAAAAAAGAAAGGATAAATTCAAATTTTAAACAAGGAAAACAAGCTTAAGAAAAAAGATTAACCAAACAAGAAATTTGATAATAATGTAATGTACTATTGGTGAACCATACACTGTCAAAAAACAAGTTGCTTAATTTGATCAGATAAGCATTTCACCTGTGGTTTCCCATCATTTAAGAATCACCCGTGCATTGGGGATAAATAGACATGAGGCTCAGCCAGCAATTTCTTCCTTAACCACAACTTTACTTCTATTTGCCCTTTTTGCACTCCTCCTCTTGGCCTGAATTTGGCGTACATATTCAGCCACTATGACATGGAACTTGGGAGCAAGCTTACTTGATGAGGAAACGTTACGTCCGGCCTGCTTCAAGGTCCGTGTGACATGCTTCTGAGCCTTTTGGAAGTGGTTGCTACAGAGAGAAGGAACGGTTGATCTCAGTATGGGCTTCCCACATGTTAGAGGTCCAACACTAGATATTACAAAGAGAAAAAGAAAAATAAATCAATTAACAGGTCAGTTGAGAATTCAATTTCTGCTACTCAAACTTGAAAATGCAAAAGAAGTTGGAGAACCGCCAAATGGTGTATTACCCCATAATAGACTTAGTCATAAAATTTAAAATGTGATGGTTAGTCTTTCGTCAACCAATAAGGTCTTCTTCTACAATTCCTAATTCAGAAAAATCCACTGCTGACTTAGATCTTGGTAATCAAATACTTTGCATGGAAGGCTTAGCTTAGATGTTTGTTAAAATGTGGAAACAAATGACCGCTTTAAAGTATGTTAAAATGTGAACCGAATATTGTGGTAGTTTCATATTTGTTTCAGTGTATTAAGTATGATATATCTCTAGAACCATAAAACACTAGGCATTTGTTTGTGATACATATTTTAATTTCGTAGCTAAATGATTTCAATGCTATACGCAATCCAAAACATCAAGTGGTTATGCGAAATGTGAAAGAAAATTTTGCCAGCTGCAGGACTTTTTCTTTTTCTTTTTCTTTTTGACCAATATCCAGTCTGCAGTTTTAGCTCTTATACTTGTATCTAATTTGAAGAGAAAAAAATTACGTATATATTTTAAATAAAGATGTGAATGCAATAAAACATAATTTAACATAATACTATCTTGAGTTAAAAACAGATACAATAATTCACTCTCTTGAAAATTAGGTTACACAAATATAATCAAGTGAACAATGCAGAGCAATAGATTTGGTCCTAAGCCAACTTCTTATTCAATCTTTGGGTGGAGCAAGAGCCAATGAGCTCTGGTTCAAATGTCACTCTGTCCTTCCATAAGAATGGGTGGAGGGTGAGGTCGAGAGAGAGCTTATGCAGCCTGGGTTTGGCCTTAGATTTTAAGCTCATAGTAAAAAAGGGTCCATGGGCTAGCCAAGCTTGAATTTGCAGCTGAAGATGACTAGACTCAAAATACATATCCATGTACATTTTGTTGCTACATATTTATGACCATGAGATTGATGGGTGCTAATATTTTTCAGTATCATCAAAGCATCTAAATGTTAGTCATTACAATGTAAATCACAACTAAAAATAGAAACCCAGGAAAATAAATCTATACTGAGACATATTAGATCAATAAATGAAGAATCATATAACAGCATGCATTTTAAATTTTAGCACTTTTGATGTCATGATCAACGTGAGCCATCAGGTTAATTTCTGAAATTTCTTTAAAACTTTGACATCTAGATTTTTTTCTTACATTAAACAAAAAACAAAGAGAACCATTTTAAGAATATAAGAAAACCCAAAACAAAGAAAACTAAACCAAATCCTAGTTAGATTTAAAAATGAACACTATAAGATACAGTTTCAAATCAATTTACTAGGCAGAAAAGAAGAAAGAAACCAAATTTCCATCAATTACCAAATACAAATTAAAGAACTGAGCAATAAGACCCAAAATTTTCAAAAATAGGTAGAAAAGTGCATCACCAATCCATCATTCTCATGAATTACCAAATACCCATTAAAGAACAGAGCGAAAAGACCCAAAATTTTCAAACATAGATAGAAAAGTGCATCACCAATCCATCATTCTCATGAATTACCAAATACCCATTAAAGAACTGAGCAAAAAGACCCAAAATCTTCAAACATAGATAGAAAAGTGCATCACCAATCCATCATTCTCATGAATTCTCAAATACCCATTAAAGAACTTTGCAAAAAGACCCAAAATTTCATACATAGATACAAAACTGCGTCACCAATCCATCATTCTCATGAATTACCAAATACCCATTAAAGATCTGAACAAAAAGACCCAGAATTTTCAAATTATATAGAAAAGCGCATCACCAATCCATCATTCTCATGAATTCTCAAATACCCTTTAAAGAACTAAGCAAAAATACTTATTTTCAAACATAGATAGACAATTGCATCTCACCAATCCACCATTCTCATGAATTACCAAATACCCATTAAAGAACTGAGCAAAAAGACCCAAAATTTTCAAACATAGATAGACAAGTGCATCTCCATCATTCTCGTGAATTCTCAAATATCCATTAAACTATTAAGCAAAAAAAAAAAAAAAAATTGAGCTGGGATATACAAATACCTCCTTGTAACATAAGTGCAAGGCTTGTAGAGCTTCTGTTTGGAATCAGAGAGAATATGGAGATGGCAGAAGCTAGTCAAAGGCATGGCCTTTTGCTTACACGCCACAAACACGCACCGCTGGTTGTTGTAATTGTTGTTGTTGTTATCACAGGCTTCAGAATTAGCAGCTTGGGTTTGGATGTCTCTCTCATTACTCTCAGCTGCGTCTTGCTGGAAGGGACTGACACCGAATTTCCAGTAGTAGTGTTTGTATTGGAGCTTGAGTTGGTCCATGAGGGCCCAGTAGTGGGCTCTGTAGCATTTGGAGAGTTGCTTCAGGTGGTGGGACCGGCGCCGGAGGAGTTCCTGGCGTGTCAGGTGGGAGGCGCGTGAGAGTGTGGTGGTTGTGGGGTCCAGCGCAATTGGGGTTTTGGGGGTGGTGGTGGAGGGGTTTTGGTGCTTGGAAGCAGAAGCCATAGAGAGAGAAAGAGAGAGAGAGAGAGTCTACTGTTTAGTTTTTACTCTTCAGAAACAAATATAAACAAAGAAAAACTTATAAAAAATTTGTTGGGAAAGGTAAAAAAGGAAATTCAATTCCTAATCAAATAAGTAATATATTTCTTGTTCACCAAGAAATTATGAATTGAATTCTTATAATGTCCACACTAATAACTTAGTTTTTTATTTTCATTTTTTTGTCTCACCTTTAATTCAAAATTTAAATAGAATATATATATATATATTTTTTATAAACTAGTTTATTGAAATTTGTTTATCATTCTCATCTCATCACTCTTGAGTGCGTTTGTTAACACTTTTTTAAACAAAGCAAAACAATTGAGTGTTTAGTAAATGAAAAAAGAAAAAAAAAAGTGCTTGTTGGGAATAGAACTCAAGGTTCTATTTTCAAAATGCACATTTAGCCCAAAAGTCCAATTTGGTGTCATGTTACCAAACTAGCACTTAGAATTGTAAACGAATTAAGTCGATTCGAGTCGATTATTGAAAGTTTAAGATTATTTATTTAATTTTATTTTGAACAAAAGTCAAGCTCAAGCTTATCAATAGACAAGCTCAAGCTTATCAATAGACTAAATTCTATGTTCTAGTTTGGTTCATTTTCTTATCAAACATGCTCGAGTTTGTTTTACTTATGAGTTATTTGATTAACTTATTCTTTCTTCGTATAAACTAAACATCTTGATTTTTTTTTTTTACCTCTTTATGAATATATACTCATAATTGATAAGCAAATTATAGTTGAAATTATATTATTTGAATTAATTAGCTATAATGATTTCCATTTATGAATTTATAAAAATTAGACTTACTTGCCAACCATAATTTTAAAACAAAATTGTCTATTTACATTATCAATAATTTCCAATAATAATATAATATTTTACTAAATTGCTTACAAATTTACACAATTCAATATGAAAATATATGTAAATATAAATATATAATAGGTCAAAATATTGTTTTCATTTTTAAACTATACATGAGTTTCGTTTTTCGTTCCTGAACTTTAAAAAATTCGTTTTTCGTCCTTAAATTTTGACAAAATTTATTTTTACATATGAATTTCGTTATTTTATAAAAAAGTTTAGGGACGAAATTTATGTATAAAAATAAACTTTTTCAAAATTCAGGGACGAAAAATAAACTTTTTAAAATTTAAGAATAAAAAACGAAACTAATATATAATTTAGAGACGAAACAATATTTTAACTTATATAATATTATATATTTTTAAACACTCATGTTGACCCAAGTGTATTCACAAATAGCTCGTTTAAGAAACTTGTCAAATAGTCGAATAAAAACGGGTTTTTTTCCGAGACACTGACCAACCCATCTTCCTCTTCCTTCCCCATCTCAAAATTTAACCTAGCCCCACTACACCTTCATTTCAGAACACACACTCTCTCTCATTGCTTCCGAAACTCAAAATCCCCCATCTTTTCAGCCACCCAAACCTCCGTTTACATCAAGGTAAACGCTTCTCTTTTCTCATCTCATCTCACCTTCTGTTTTTTAGGGTTTTGATGGATTTAGGTATTTTTTAGGGTATTAGGATATTTGACTACTTAAGATATGAAATTTGAGTATCTCTAAATTTGGGTTTTTTTTTTATTTATTTATTTATTTTGTTTAATGTTTTATTTATGGCTATAGAAGAAGTGTATGCTTGTTTTGATTTTTAATTTGATATCTGGTTCCAGTTTTCTTATAGTGTGTTTTAGTGATGGCTATAGAAGCATATGCAGCTAGCTTGTTTAGTGTTCAAATAATTTAAAAGAGAATCTTGAAAGTGTTTTGTTGTTTCGAATTCGATTATTTGAGAGGGTTTTTGTTCGATTCACAGGTAGCGGGACGGGATGAATGTTCGTTGAAGAAGGGTGTTGTTAGTTGGATTTGTTGGGCTTTGTTTGTTTCGAATACAAAATGTTGGGTTCTTTGCCAATCTTGCCACTCCCTGCTCCTCCTTCTGATGGAAATCTCGGGCCCCTTCCTGCAGCCCAAGTGATTGATGAAATACTGGTGTCATCAAACGAGGCAGCTCCTGTATCGACATCAGTTGCGACCCACACAAGAACTATTGGAATTATTCATCCTCCTCCGGACATCAGAACCATTGTCGACAAAACTTCCCAGTTTGTTGCTAAGAATGGCCCGGAGTTTGAGAAGAGGATTGTTCTTAATAATGCTGGCAACGTCAAGTTTAATTTTTTGAATGCGTCTGATCCCTACCATGCTTATTATCAACATCGCTTGTCCGAATTTCGTGCTCAGAATCAGTCTGGACAGCTGCCTCAATCTGCTGATTCTGCTTTACTTACTGATTCATCGGCACCATCTGCTCCAGCTACTGATGGTGAAGCTGAAGCAGCAGCAGCAAAAGCAAAAGCTGATCTTATTGCTGCCCAGTTTATACCTGTTCGTAAAGTTCTTGACCCACCAGAAGCTGAGCAGTATACTGTTCGGCTTCCTGAAGGGATTACTGGGGAAGAACTGGATATAATTAAGCTCACAGCGCAGTTTGTGGCTCGGAATGGGAAATCATTCTTGACAGGATTGACAAGCAGGGAAATCAATAACCCCCAGTTCCATTTTTTGAAGCCAACTCACAGTATGTTCATGTTTTTCACTTCACTTGCTGATGCATATTCCAAAGTGTTGATGCCTCCAAAGGGTTTGACTGAGAAGCTAAAGAAGAGTGTTGCTGACATGACAACCGTGCTTGAACGATGTGCGAATCGGCTTGAGTGGGAGCGTTCGCAAGAGCAGGCGAGGCAGAAAGCTGAGGATGAAAAGGAGCAGGAAAGGGTAGAGATGGCTATGATTGATTGGCATGATTTTGTTGTGGTTGAATCGATAGACTTTGTGGATGATGAGGATGAGGACTTACCCCCTCCAATGACCCTTGAAGAGGTTGTAAGGAGAAGTAAGGTGTCAGCTATGGAAGAAGATGTTGATGTTGTTGAGCCAGGAAAGGAGGTGGAAATGGAAATGGATGAAGAAGAAGTGCAGCTTGTTGAAGAGGGCATGAAGGCAGCTAGTCTTGAAGAGAATGATGACGGAAAGCAAAACGAGATGAAGGTGAGAGAGGAACCAGAACCACCAATGAGAATTGTGAAGAACTGGAAGAGACCAGAGGACAGGATCCCTGCAGAAAGAGACCCAACAAAATTTGTTGTTTCTCCAATTACTGGTGAGCTAATCCTCATTAATGAGATGTCCGAACACATGAGGATTTCCCTGATTGATCCCAAGTACAAAGAACAAAAAGAAAGGATGTTTGCTAAGATTCGGGAGACTACACTTGCTCAGGATGATGAGATCTCTAGGAACATTGTGGGACTTGCACGAACACGTCCAGATATTTTTGGTACCACGGAGGAAGAAGTCTCTAATGCTGTCAAGGCTGAGATTGAGAAGAAGAAAGACGAGCAACCAAAGCAAGTCATATGGGATGGTCACACTGGAAGCATTGGGCGCACTGCAAACCAGGCCATGTCACAGAATATCAGTGGAGAGGATCAATATGATGCTGCTAATAATGATGGAAGAAACCTTCCTGGTCCTGCGGCTCCTCCCCCTAGACCTGGTGTGCCATCGGTTCGTCCACTTCCTCCTCCACCTGGACTAGCCTTGAATTTCCCTCGTGTTAACACAGTACAGTATTCTGCTGCACCTAGTGGTGGGCTCCCTGTACCCTTGCCCAGGCCACCAGTTATGCAAATGATTCCTTCAGTTCGGCCACCTCCACCCCCAATGCCAATGACTTCTGGACAACAATCTCATTTGGTGAATCGCCCACCCCCAATGCCACCATCAATATCTATGAATAATCCTAATATCCCTGTACCACCTCCACCGGGTTCTCAGTTTACACCAATGCAAGTACCCCGACCTTTTGCCCCTACCCAACCTAACATGCATATGATGCCTCCGCCGCCTTTGCCTCAAGGAATGCCTCCACCGCCACCTCCTGAGGAAGCTCCTCCACCACTTCCGGAGGAACCAGAGCCAAAGAGGCAGAAGATGGATGATTATTTGCTTATTCCAGAAGACCAGTTTCTTGCACAGCATCCGGTATGTGGAGTCTTTTCCTTTGCCTCTATTTCATTGCTGATTTTTTTTTTATTTTTTATTTTTTTTATATCAATCGTTTTTTGGTTTTTCTGACTAAGATTTATTTTCATTTTTGTAGGGGCCTGTTCGTATCACTGTATCTGTTCCCAATGTTGATGAAGGAAATCTTAAAGGGCAGCTTCTGGAGATTACAGTTCAGTCCTTATCTGAAACTGTTGGCAGCCTGAAGGAGAAAATTGCAGGGGAGATCCAGCTCCCTGCCAATAAACAGAAATTGAGTGGAAAACCGGGCTTTCTCAAGGACAATATTTCGCTGGCATATTACAATGTTGGAGCTGGAGAAACACTTGCCCTGTCTTTAAGAGAGCGTGGTGGTAGAAAAAGATGAATAGCTTCTTTAACCAGGCCATTTGAGGTGGTTGTTGGAACTTTCTTGTTACCATGAGAGCATGCTATATATTATTGTGGAACTTTGTTACTCTATCTTCATTGATCTTATGTTGGAAATGTTATTGGTATTAGGATAACTTTATGAACTCATTATTTCATCTTTAATCTGATGGCAAGTATAATATCTACTACAGATGTGGCGTGTTGGGGCGAGTGTCTCTTAAGGGCTATGGGCAGTTGACAAGTTCTTTTTGCTTAGGCTGAGCAAGTCCTCTACTTATTACTAATCATCTTCTCCTTTTGCATAGCAGTTGTTTCTCTGGAATTGGGCTCCATGATCTTGTTTTGCTTTTAATTTCCAATTTTGTTGCTGCAAGTTATGTTTTTGGTTAACATAGTGATGAAATGTTCTTTTTGCTTGTATTTAATTTGGGTTTTGTTTTATTGAGAGCATACTCATATGCCTTGACAAGTGGATGGACAGATGGTTTATTATTTTCTCTCAAGAACCCTGCATCTATCTTATGGTGCATCTTTTGCAGAGTTCATGCCCCCCAAGTTTGTTTCATTATGCTCCCATGTTATCCCTACACCAGCCAGCAAATAGCAAGCAATGGCTGGGGGTGTTGGTGATTTCTGATTCTGTTGTTTTTCTTACTACAGGATAAGGCTACTTGTTTGGGTTCATGAAAAGGTTTGTGCCACCCAGCATGTTCTTAAACAGGTAGTTTAGTTCATCCATTTTTCCCTTATAATGTGGCAGTCCTTGTCCTTTTCACATTTAGTTTGAGCTGCAAAAATTCGTTGTCAGTAATTTAATTAGACAACCATATTATCATCCAGTTTCCGATTTTTGTATGTTTCTGTGACTCGTGCACAGGTTGATGTCCTGCACTGTTGGCAGTCAAGCTCTTACCTATAAGAAACTTTTTGCCAGTTAAGATTTTAAGTTAAGAAATATTGTACTCTTACATCTGTATTTCATAATTCTGTGTGCATGGACATAACACAGCTGAAGCTTTTAGTATAATTATAAAATGTGTAACCGTTTTCCACTCAAAATTACAGGTACTGGTTCAATACCCTTTTTTTTTTTGACAAGTAGGTACTGGTTGAATATCTGTAATATGAACAATTGGTTCTGTCTCGTTCCTTTTCAATGGAGTGTACAACTTTTTGCCATTTGGATATAGGTAAAAAAAAAAAGATTTTGAAGCCGTTATATATGTTTGCTTTAGTTGGAAATCCGTGTTCCCAATGAACTTTTATCCCAGGGTTCCACAGGCACATTGTGGCTTGGGTTTTTTGGTTGTCGCGGCAAGAAAGTTTGACTAGGATAATTAGAATCTGCAGAGATTTAACTGGCGTTGAATGATATATAAATGCTTGTTGATTGAAGAATTTAGCATGGTACTGTAAAGCTGAGAATTTTTTTTCTGGTCGCAAGTCCTTAAGATATTGACCAAATTATTATGTATTTCATCAAATTGTGAGCACAGATAATAACCAGAGGACATAAGAGCAAGCAAGCAATTGTAGTGTTAAGGGTTTACAGATAGCTACTACTTGTTGGCAAAACTGGGCATTGTGTGCAAAATTCAGGCAAAATCCTAGCTAAATTATACTTTTTGTCCAATGAAATTGGCATTAGGTTCTATTTTAGTTCTTGAAATTTCAAAAAAAAAATTGATAGTCTTTAAAATAGTCATTTTGTATTTTAAAAAACATTAAAATTAATGGCATGTATTACCTAAATTAAAATACAAAACAAAACATCCCACATAACCCGGATACCCAAATCCAAAATAGAACCCATATCAGTGACCCTCCCCAAAAATCCCTAATCAAACACATTTTCCCCCAAACTTTTGTCTCACTTTACTTGTCATTGGGCTCTTGTCAACTCGTTACCTTTTATATTTTTGATAAATAACATGACAACCAAAATTGCATGTGGCAGTTAGTTGCGTGGAGTTGTATTTAAACACATGCACACAAACAAACACACACACGATGTGGGACAATGCCCATGGGTTTTTCTGATAAACAACACGACACAACCAAAATTGCATGTGGCAGTTAGTTGCGTCGAGTTGTATTTAAACACATGCATACAAACACACACACACACACAAGATGTGGGACAATGCCCATGGGTTTTTTTGATAAACAACACGCCACAACCAAAATTTTAGCAAAAAGAAAGAAGCAAAGTTAATCCAATGCCTACCAATATCTCCTTTGAAGCCATCTTAGGACAAAATGGTAGTACACTATAATACAACTAATGTAGCATAACAATACAATAGACTATTGGGTTTTAGTTAGCTCAATTGATAAGGTCGTTTGTCGTTGAATAAAGGACATAAATTTAAATCTCGTTCCGTCTACACCAAAAACTAATTGGTGTCTTTGCTTGAGGATAAAAAACAATTATCATCAAATGGACACCATAACTTAAAATTTAAATATAATAGATCTAAGTGGACTTGGGCGTGGCCTGATACATTCTAACATATTTTTTGATTATCCAATAGGTTTACTCTCACAACTGGTGAGCTGACAAGAAGTAATTGATGTATAATATAAATGTTGTTAGTAATTGTCCCATGTAAAATTAATGTATTTTACAGCATTAACAAACTGTAGTTTGTCACCTTAACAAACCGTGAAACAAGTTGTAAAATTTATTGTATCTATAGCATTATTATTGAATACCAATACTCTTTCACCATTGTTATTATAGTTTTTTGATGGCTCAGTCTTTTTAAGAGGAAAGTTTTGCAACCAATCATGCGTAGGTTAATGTTCCCCTTTGTAATTTACTAAGTTTGGAATCCTTTGGATGGTGGAGAACACAAGTGCATGTAATCATCAACTGTTTTGAACCAGGTTATATGAACTGACAGAAGTGCAAGGAAATGAACAAAACAACTGGCTGCAATATTCTTGGAGACATCCAACTTCAATATTTGCTCATTATCTTTTTGTTTTTTTAAGTTGGTGCTCCATGCTTGAATGATCTTTTCTTTTTTTAATAGGGTGGTTATTTTTTTTTGTTTTGTTTATAGTGTCGGCAGTTAGTCTAAATCAACAATAATGGACTTGATGCATAAAAAAACAATTCTTTTTGGACTTCAATACTTCAATCCCAAATTTAATTGGCTAAGGACCATTTTTAAATTTATCAACAAGATAAACATAATAAAAAGACCCCAAATCTCCAAAGGCTATATTTTTACTTGGCAGTACAACAAATTGAAGTGAAAGATGCATCCAACCTGAAAAAAAAAATTCTGAAATTAATTAACAAAGAGTAATGAGTAATAAAACAAAGTATAAAATAAAATAAAAAAGAGGAATGATCACAATCACATAAAAACACAACTTTGACTCTACTTCTTCATATGCAAGGCTGACACCTCATTGGTCCGTCACCTACTTCTCACCTTCACATGCGTCAGTAAGTCGTTTTCCTTCATGGTTTTTTTTTTTTTTTTTTTTTTGGTGTGAATTCAAAGCAAAATAGGAAGAGAATTGAAGAGTCATTAGAAAAGAGAGTTAAACTCTGTTTCTCTGTTTCTCTCTCTCTCTCTCTCTGCATATTCCAAGCATCTTGGGAATTCGAATTCCATAAAAGGAAAAGGAAAAGGATTTCCAATTCTCATATATTATCTCTCTTAAAAAAAAAAAGACTAAAAAAGAACCTGAATTTTGAGAGAGAGAGAGAGAGGGAATTGAAATTCTGGTGTTGTGGATCTGGCGGGAAAGTTCTCTGTTCTTTGGAGGAGGTAATTTAGGTATGGTTGGTTCAATTTTTATTTTTGGTGCTGGGAATGTGTTGGTTTTGATTGTGGGAGCTGAGCTATGGGGATGGAATAGCGAGATCTGAGCTGTGTGTGTGTGTTTTGTTTGAGTTTGAGTTTGATCTGGTTTTAGGGTTTTTAATGTGGATCTTTGTTGTTAAGGAATTGTGTTGTTTTGCTTGGAAAATGTGAGATCTGGTTGAATTGTATTTGTTTAATGAAATTTGATTGAGTAATGGTATAAAGTGAGAATTTTTGTATCTGGGTTTTATTGGTGATGGATAATTGAATTCGTGTTAATCTTCTGTTTGGGGAAAAGGAAAAGAATCTGGACCTTTGAATTTGACTTTTTTACAATGAAAAAGATTACCTTTTTATCGCTGTATTGAGTCTAGTTGACTGAGAACTTTTACTTTTATATCCCACATTTCCAATCATCCAAATGGGGCATTAACATTTCCTATGTTTCTTTGATCTGAGTTTGTATCATGAATAACTTATACTTTATTTGGTTTATTGACACTTAGTTTGTGGTTGGTGGGTATGTTTAATCTTCAATTTATACAGGGTTGGTGATGATTTCTTATTGATTTTTGTTTTGTAGATACAATTTTGTGTAGAGTGTGACAGTTTGGGGGAAAATCAATGAAGAACGGGGTGGTAGAATGCAGTGTCTGCCATTCGAAGTTGGTTTCCCCAACCACCAAAACTGTGTCAAGGGCTTATGACCGATATAAGAGCAGGGTATCGTCCAAGCAACGCGCCCTCAACATCGCGTTGGTTGTTGGTGATTGTGTTCTAGTTGGTTTCCAGGTGAAATTCATATCTGAACTAGTAAAATTGCTACTATCATATAGCTTATGTATGATAATTTACAAAAGGTTTGGTAGGTATGCATTCTATGCTTATACTAGTTTATAATATCTCATGTATTTTTCAACAACCCCCACCCCTACCCAACCAATAGAAAAGAATTTGTCTTGTTAAATTTTATGTTTTTTATGCCCTTGGATGTGTGACTAACCTGTCTTTGACATGTCCTCTTATGGTTATGGGTGTGGGATTTGGGTCAAACATGCAACATGTAGCCACAATTACATTTCATAAAGTAAGATAATAGCAATTTCCTAGTTCAATATGGATTCTCTAAGATGATTTATTTTAATATTTATGAGAAGAAACAATATGGCTAAACGTCTACCAACATTGGTTTCACATGTTTGTTTCTCACATTAAGGTTTCAATATGCGTGTTTTTGGACTTATGTAACTTTAGATGATGTCTTGTACTAACTCAAGTATACTTCCCATGTACCTGGGTTGTGATGTTTCTTAGATTGCTATCAATAAAATTTCTTAAAAAATAGTTTCAATATGTGTCAATTTTCTATTTCCTGCTTATAAAAAGAGAATACTGGCATCAAAACCTGATGGGCTGTTAGATTGATTCAGGGTACTTAACTTGTGAGATCTTGGTCCAGATTATTATACTGAACGCTCTAAACTTTGCTATGATTCCTTTGGGAAGTTCTCTGTCTTTATTTCTAGGTTGTCTGATATATTTAATGCCTTTTTTTTTTCCCCTGCAGCCTATTCTGGTTTATATGTCCAAGGTGGATGGGAGATTCAAGTTTAGCCCAATTAGTGTTAATTTTTTAACAGAGGTTACAAAGGTTATCTTTGCTATTACTATGCTCATTATACAGGTACATTTAAAGTTTCCTTGAAATTTTTTTTATTCGTCACTCTTCTAAGAACATATATGAATTGATGACGTAGGAAAAATGGAGGAATTTGTCTACGTCTGCTTGGGGTGGTTAAGGTTTAAGAGGATTTGTAGAACTAGGATTTAGAGTTGTAGAAGAAAAGGTTAAGGCTCAAAATTGGCTAGTGTTTGGTTGAAGAAATTATGTGGGGTTTTAGGGTTTGATATGTAAAAGAAAGGACTTGATTTGGGGTTGTAGGAACATTACCCATGAAAAGTACCACAAGAAAGGAAAGAAGTAATGAGATAAGAGAAAGTGAGAAAACAGCACATGAAGGCCAACATGGCTTAATGCTCTAAAAACTCTATATTTTTATAAATCAATTTAAGTACAATAATACTCTTATATAAACTCTAAATCTTAACTACTCCTATAAAAAAGAACTTGAATTCTTACTTGTGACTACTAAACCAAACCCTAATTGAATCAAAATAAAGCCCATACATAAAGACCCATAAACTAAATAAGTCTGTGATGGAAAATTACTAAAATATCCTCAACTCTGGAATAAGCAAATGAAACATAAAATAAATTTTGAAACCCTAATTAACTACTATGACACCTATTCTTGGGCTTTTCCTTAACCTTAGGCTTTCAAAGAGGATATTGCTATGGTTGCGCAATCAATTGAGCTTCACAAGTAAAGCAACCCACTTTATTGACAGGAAGATCTTCAGAAGATTGAGTTATTGTTATTCCTTAATGTTGTTGGGTTCTAGCATGTGATAGAGATGGTACACTTGGGAGAGTTTTTTTTTCAGATCAATGAAGCATTTATTACCTATCAAAAAAAAAAAAAAGATAGAGATGGTAGTGCTTTTTGTTTGTGTGAGAGAGAGAGAGAGGACTTGGTGGGTGGGAGGAGGGAAAGAAAGGTTTGATTTGATAATTGGAATAACTTTCTCATAGTTTTTTATTTTTTTTATTTTTTTAATATTTGGGGTAGTTTTCAGAAAAAGCATTACATTACATATCTTAAAGGGCAAGAGGTTCTATTTATCTTGGTGAGGTTTTTGTTGATTTTGCAGGCAAGGCATCAAAAAGTTGGGGAGAAGCCTCTTCTCTCATTTTCCACATTTGTGCAGGTTAGTCTGTCAATATTTTTTTTTGATAAATATAGTCTGTCATTTTTATTACACAATTTATGTTTTTAAAATAAGATGGAGTGTGGGAAAAGGCTATTCATATGTTGCAAAATACTTAGCTAGATGTGCGCTATTTGCATAGAAATAAATTTAACTATGCTTTTGCAAGTTTCAGATTTATTGATGGAGAAGATAACTGTTTAGAATTAAAGTTTGGCACTTGGGGAGTGCACACTGCAAATTTTGGTTGAGCTGGGATACAAAAATGATAATCAGGGAACTGAATTGATATTTAATAATGGATATGTGAATGAATATTTGCTGGATGTACATATGAATTTCTCAATATGGCTGCAATGGAAGGCAAACGGAGGTTTCCCTTTTTATGCAGCCTCCAATTGTATTGGGCTCAGATGCCAAGTTTCAGAAGTAATCATGCATCAATTTGATGGTGATGAAGTTAATTCTTCATTTAAGAGCTAAAAGAAGTTACTGATGTGCCTTTTAATTTCTCCTGCACAGGAAATTGTCAATATTTGATCCCACCCACTATCCTCTTTTTTTGACACATTGTAAGTGGGGGAGGGGGCATTTGAACCTTGGATGTCTCTGTTGAAAACACCAAGAAATTCCATTTGACCTAAAGTCATTGGCCCCACCATAGATCTTTGACATGGATATAAGATGCGTTTGGTAAACTCTGCATGATTGGCCAGTGTTGTCTGTTGGGCTTTTTGCTAGGCTTGTAACCAATGACACTGGTAGATTAGTCCGGTAATACTTCTGGTAGTGAAGGCCACTTGACTCCGTGAATGAGTCTTTCATCCATCAATAGAAAAAAGGATTACTTGTTGGTGATAGTCCACGATCTTTCAAATTCTTTAGTATGGCTGCATAATTGTTTCCATAAGGGGGTTCCCCCTTTTTGCATGTCATTTGTAGTACTTAAATTTTGAGTGGTCTTTTTCAGTTTGGTCTGCCTGATCTCTTATATGAAATTTGAGTTTTTATATTTAACAAATATTTTCATTGTGTTTATTTTGGCACCTATCTTTGACTTATCTTGTTTACTTTGAAAAATCACACTTGGAGACCTCTAATTTCAGAAAGATGATTCTTATTATTGCAGGCAGCTCGAAACAACGTGCTTCTTGCTGTTCCAGCATTTCTTTATGCTATTAATAACTATCTAAAGTTCATAATGCAGGTAAGATTCCTATATAGGTCCTCTTAGCATATGTTTGTGCTAATAGAAAGCATGTCTAATATATATATATATATATAGTGTTAAATCTTTTCTTTGAATATTGACTTGAATCTTCTACAAGCTTTGTTGTCAATCTCATGCATAGACAAGTGCTTGGCAGTATAGGCTGCCTAGGCTGTCTTTTTAGGACTAAGAGCTTGGGTGCCTATGCACTGCTTTGGCAGTATTCTAGATATTCAATGGCTTAGGTTTGTGGGTTTTGATTGGGGCTGTGATGTTAGTATTTAGAGCTGGAATAGTCTGAGTAAAGAGACTGAACTGCAGCAAATAGCAAATGAAAGAATAGAGAGAAAGGAGAAAGATCAACCTAGCTTCACCCTAGGTTCTTGAGCATCACACCCAAGTGATAGTTGCATCATATATCAAACAAGCAATGGGGTTTCCCTCTTTTTCCTTAACTGCTGAAAATATCAATACACAACTTTATATAGGCCTCTACCTACCCAGCTCCGGGACCAAGTTTCTCTAAGTTAATTGAACATGCAATTAAATTGCATCCAAAAGGGCCCATTTACTGCCCAAAATCAAGAAATAAAGTCCTGAAAATTGTTGACGCAGAACAAAACCAAAACGGATGCAATGGAAGAAATAAAAAGATAGATAACCTAAGTCTCTATAGGAGTACCATATTGTGGTTATATAGACTATCACTTAATTCTAGTTGATATAGGAAACCCTAATTATTATTGAGTTGGAAAGTCCCAATTATTGAATCACAAAAATAACTTTGATTCTAGGAAATAAAATAAAATAATAATTATTGTAATTAACTAATAACTTAATAAGACCTAAAATAAAATCCAATTGACCAATAAAAGTACAACTGACTCTTAAATTAAATAAGAGTAAATTAGAACAAAGTTTTCTTTGTGCTTCCCACTTCTTTCCACATCAATTGGCTGTATACATCATTAAGCCCAACTAACCAGCTGCTGGGAACAATACAAGAAAAACCAAAATACACCTGACTTGAAAACTGATTAAAATAAATCTCAGAGCAATATTTCAGCTTCTCAAGTAAGTTCTGTATTATCCTGTTACTGGTATTTTGAGGACTTGCGTGTTTGATTAAAGTCATAAATTAATTGATATAAGGTCATTTATTGTGCAGCTATATTTCAATCCTGCGACAGTGAAGATGCTGAGCAATTTGAAGGTATTTTGAAATCTATTGTGTTTTGTTAATGGTATCTTAGTAATATCACTTGCCATTTGCTTAGCTTTTGCTATATTTATCTCTCATGGCCATTAACATTTTCTGCTTTGAGGATCTTACTCATTTGTATTACATTTTACATTGTCCACTGATGATAATAATTTAGCTGGATTCTACACAATGCTGCTTACTTGTGCCATATTTTTGGCATATATGTTAAGTGTCACTTTCAATATCCTGTAGAAGTGTACTTATTATGGCTGTAAACATGCATTTTAATGTTTTGATGTGGAACACTTTGATCAATAGTAGAGGTACCCAGTATCAGCAATTTTCTACACAGTAATGTTATTCTGTGTCTATGACTTTCTTTCTCCAATTTGATTTTAGTCAGTATGTGGGCCCTTTTACAGTTTTGATGTTGACTCTTACTCAAATTAATTTTGAAGCTGAACTTCCGTTCAGGACGATAGATGGTGTGTTTGAGTGAGATGAAGGAAACAAAGATACCCAATATCATATGGCTCCATCCTGTGCTTCCATTGTTGGCCCTTGTCACTAAGACTAGGAAAAAGGAAACTGAACAGAAAAAAAGAAGCCTTGTTACTTAAACTGAACTTTGGCTTTGTGATTTAGTGAAAAACTTTGCTTAATGTCAATTTTTAGTCTAATTTATCTTTTATTTTTGTGAAGAAATAGTAAAAGTCTTATAAAGATTTGATGTTCGGTTGTGGATATGCAGGTTTTAGTAATTGCAGTTTTGTTGAAGTTTATAATGAGACGCCGATTTTCCATAATTCAGGTTAGTACCATATTTTAGTTGCTTATCATCTTGCCCAGCAAAAAAAAATAGTTTCTTCTTTTGACCATCGTTTGTCATATGTTGTATGAGAGATTGACAATGTTAACTTCTTTGGTTTTCTCTATTGAAAACACAACTCTCTGAGCCTTGTTTATTGTATGGTATGTTATTGATTCATTTGTTTTGTTACAGTGGGAAGCTCTTGCTCTGTTGCTCATTGGAATTAGTGTAAATCAGTTGCGTTCTTTACCTGAAGGCACCACTGCTTTGGGTCTTCCAGTTGCAACGGGTGCATACATCTACACATTGGTCTTTGTAAGTGACTTCTGGCATTTGTTGTCCTTTTACATGGACGATTGGAATGCTCAATATGAAAGCAGTTTGGAAAAACTACTCTCCGTTTACATTTTGTTTCTTATTTTTAAAACTTATCCATGAATGTTGGAGGCTGATGTAAAGAATGTATTTTACAGGTAACTGTTCCATCTTTGGCATCTGTTTACAATGAGTATGCTCTAAAAAGTCAATATGATACAAGCATTTACCTCCAGGTGACATACTAGCATCATTTTTTATATAATTTTTGTTGCATCTTGGTGCAACATTTTGAGGTTTGAAATTGCATTATTTCATTATCTTATTAAGGAAAGTAGCAAGTATGGTCTGTGCTTTAAGTATAGAAAATATTGCTCTTTTATCAAATCTATCTGCAATATGCCTCTTTCCTCCCCTTAATCATATGAAAATTGAGTTATCTGCAATATGCCCCTTTCCCCCTTATATCATATGAATATGGTTTGCTAATGCTTTTATGATTTATCTGGGTGGGGCTACTCATTATGTTTGTCAAAGCATACTGAGTGAAATTTGGGTGTGGTGTGCCCTAGGATGGAATGTGAAATTGTTGAAAATGAGATTAGGTTTGTTGGAAGTCAAGAAAGCAACATGTTTTTGTGGACCATGTTGACTGATGATAAGTTCATTGGAGCTTTTGGTGTTGTCGTTTTAGGTTTGTTAGGGTCTCTTTGATTTAGCTTAAAATCCAAGCTTATTTTCACTGCCAGCTTATGTAGAGCCTTTTAAAGCCTCAGATTTTCAGCTTTTCTAAATACAACTTTACTTTTACACTTTTCTTGTTTTTTTAATAAATAAAAAAGCCAATGAAAATAAGTTCATCCAAGCACACTCGCCTCAAGGGGATAGTTAAGGAATTGTCCATCATATTTGGGTCAATCTGCCTTTGATTGAATCTACAGGATCCTAAATATGTTTGTAATTTTCTTTCCATATCTTACATTCAGAATCATGTTGTATTTCAGTTGTCATATCTGTTAATTAATGAAAGTATATATTGGGGAAGTTCATGCCTAAATTTTTAATCTCTGTATTTTTGGCTTGCAGAACTTATTTTTATATGGGTATGGTGCTATATTCAACTTTCTAGGAATAGTGGTTATGGCCATTTTCAAAGGTATGCACATAATTATTTTTTTAATATTGCATCAATTTCAGATTATATTGGCCTAACCAATAAATATACCTTAATGGAGTAATATTCTGTGTCATTATTATATCAAAAACTGGTTGTTTGCGGATACTTCCCGATATTTATATGATACTTAAACATATGCAGAATTTAAAAACAGATATTTTAGTACTAAAATTCATAGAAAAGAGGAGAGCACGTTTGGTTTGATAAAATACAAATATTTTTTAATTCTAGAACATGAATATAATTTTCAGGAGAAACATAAGGAGGCTTTATGACAATATTATTTTTTACCCTTTTGTTGTAAATGGTTCCTTATTCCATTATGTGTGTTTGTAAATGTATCTGTACCATACCTTGTGTCCCTGCTTCATGGATATTAAGCAGAAAGTTTGAGTTGCATACAGTTTGGCATCAAGTAAATAAGTGCTCTAGTGATTTGTGATTGAAAGCACCAAATAACATACAAAGGGAATCTTATGAGGTGGTGTTTTGGCAATCACTGATTTGTGATAAAGAATTTTGGGTAGGTAACATCCAACATGTTAGATAATTAGTCCAGCTGGTGGGATGATTGGCAATAAAAAGGAAAGAAAGAGACATAGATTGACTTTGTGAAAATTTGGAGTGTTATTGATGACAAAGAAAGTGGAATGTTGTTTGAGATGATCTGGTCACATTAAATGAAGAACAAAGAATACACTAATTAGAGAAGTGGATGTCAAGAAAAAGGTTTAATGTTGCTGATTGCAAGAACTAGTTGGGATCACAACTTTAGTATTTTACAGTTTAATTTTTTCAGCTGTATCGTAATGTGGTTGGCAGGTTCCCTTCCTTACCATTTGGTTGATTATGTTTGTGGCTGAGTATCTTCGTGTTTCCTTCTCTTCTTTAGATATTCAGTTAGTATAGAAAATAGTCTAATTTAGCCTTCACAGTTTTCTAAATCTAGAAAGATAAGTACATGGAGATGTGTTTGGGAAAAAGAATGATCTGTTTGAAGTCCTGTGGAGAATAAATTGTATTGATATATTTCTTGTCAACATACTGTGCAAATCCCTAAGCCTAAATGAAGAAATTAATGAAAATGAAAATGGTAGTCCATCTGGCAAATGATAGTAAAATTGAATGGCTGCTTTTGATAGTATAATTGGGTGGCTACCTTTGACTTCAATAGTCTGTTTGGAATAGGGATGGAAATTACAGTCCGAGCCATGGGGACCCGTCCCGACTCACCCCTAATGGTTGAAGGTTTAAGGCAAGGGCGGGTGTTTTGTTCCCCACCTGCAGCAGGGGCAGGGCGGGGGAGTGGATTGGCTCCCCTGCCCTGAGTCGGCCCCGCACCAGACTCAATATATAAAAAATAGTAAATATTTTATTTATATGATTTAAAAATATCCAAAAATATGTAATTACATTTTCAATCATCACTTATAATTTACAAACCCTAGCCACTGTTTCTCTCCTCTTATCAGTTATCAATATTAGCCTCCATTCCTCCCCCTCTCTCTCCTCGCTGAAACCTTAGCCGACATCTCTGTCTTCTCTATCTCCATCGCCATGGAGGCTTTCTTCATCAACGGCATTGATTCCTTGTCTTCTGATGACCCCAAATCCAATGACTCATCTCCAAAGACTCATTCCTTTGATGAAATGGAAGTGAAATACTAATTTTATTCCTATTTAAAAAATGACAAATCAAAGGTGAAAGGTATACTAGTAAAATTATATATTTCTTTCATTTCCATTCTATCTTTTATAAACTTCCAAACACAATAGAAAAATACATCATATTCCATTTTATTCTATTCCTTTATGATCTTCCCATTTCTTTCGTTTATAAACTCCCAAACATATTGTAAAAGCCCATTTTGATTGATCTATGTCTTCACGAACAATGTCAAGCACAACGAAACCATTTCTAAACTCGTAAATGTACACCTTTCCAATAATATGTTGCATTCATTTTATAAGATGTTTAATCAACTTAGCTGTGGGCCTCACAAATCACAATGTTATCTTAAATTTTTCAGGTCCTGGTAGCTTTGATATCTTGCAAGGTCATTCGAAAGCTACCATGCTTCTGATAGCTAACAATGCAGCACAAGGAATTCTATCATCTTTTTTCTTCAAATATGCAGGTAAATCATATGGTTACCTATTTGTTAAATGTATTTAAGGACTTGTCTTATTTGATAAAATTCTTTATTACCTATAAACAAAATTATGTATATAACTATTTCTCCCCCCTCTCTCTCTCTCTCTTGTTTTTTTACCCCTCCCCCCCGGGCATATCTGTTTAGAATCAGGATTTTTCTAAAGACATGTTGATGGTATAGATTTGTTATCCATGCATCTGGTGCTTTAGCTACCATATTTATTGAGGTGTCATTTGATATTTTCAGATACAATTTTGAAGAAGTACTCTTCAACAGTCGCCACAATCTTTACAGGCATAGCATCTGCTGTGATGTTTGGTCATAAATTGACTATAAACTTTATGTTAGGAATTTCAATTGTATTCATCTCAATGCACCAGGTAATTTGAGACAAACTTTTTGGATGAATGAAAAGAGAGAAAAGAGAAGTGTCTTTATTGTTTATCACTCCTTTTGATTTTCTGCTTCTTTTTTCCCTTTAGTTCTTTTCACCCCTTTCTAAAGCCAGAGATGAACAACAAAATGGGAAGCTTGAACTGGTAGATGTTCATGATAATCACAGGTATACGCTCATTTTTTGCTGGTTTTTTTATGTGCCTTGATTCCATAAATACTATCATTGGGCAATTGCTTCAGTGTTGGGGTTTGTGTAACTTTATTCTCCTTTTTAATTATGAATATTTTTCCTTCTTCAGGCCAAAGGATCCTTTTATAAATATTGCAGCTGGAGCAAGTGAAGAGGTGTGAACCTGCAGTCCTTGTTTTGCAGAGTCAAATTCTATTGTTTTCTACTCATGCTCACTATGTACTTATTAATTGTCTCCTTCATAGGCAACACATCGTGTAGGATCTGATGAGAGACAGCCGCTTCTTCCCACATAAAGTTACTTGTGAGTTTGTTACTGCTTCTCTATATCTGTTGGTAATCTCTGATGCATTTGCTATCACAACGTTAGAATTGTAATCTTTTGAATTTAGACTGAAACTAAACACTTCAATTTAAACTGCACATTTATGTTGCTTGGGTAGCCAAGCAATTTTAGTTTGCCAGGCCAACTAAAATTGCCTTGGGTAATGCCTGCTTTGGTGGAGTTGATAGGTAGCTGGAGATAATGCTACCTGATACAAAAACAATGAAGTGATATTTTGTTTACTATAATCTGTTTTTCATTTACAAGGAAGATGGTCTTCTTGAGATGTATTTCTTTATTAAATTGCCACCCCATATATAATCAAGCTGTGTTCTTGTGAATGTTGTTGCAGGAACTTTCTTCAAAGAAATTCTTTTGGCAGGATTTATAGGATGGTACAAATGATAGCCAGGTTTCCAATCACTCAATAAAATAAAATTAAGAAGAAAATAGCCTTCTGCTTTTTTAGGATCCCTTGCTCATTTAATGGGATTTTCTAGTTGGCGTGTAAAGCTATTCATGGATGAATCTGCAGTATGGAAGCTGGTGGGTGACCTGGGTTTTTGCTGCTCGAGATTTTGATGAGAAGACATAGCTGTCTCCCTGCCCAGATCTCCAAATTCATGCCCATCTTCAATATACATATTTGATTTTACTAGTGGTGAATGCATTTTTTTTTTTTTTTTTTTTATCTTAGACTTCCAAGTATTTTTTGACCCCTTCTTCCCAATATATCATTTTTTTATATGCTTTTTATATAGAAATAGTGTTTTGATTTTGACACTAGACTGCTGCAGAACAAATGAGAAATGTCTCTTTTTCGTTCTCAATATCATAAGTGATATTTCAATTGTACAATTCAAAAATTTTATGAGGTGTTAACTGATATGAATAGGTGAGTCAAGTTAAGTCAAGTATTAAAAGTTTTTTTTTTATTTATTATAAATTTAGGCATTTAACATCCTAAATTCTAAACCCTATCTTCGAACCCTTGCCGTGGTTATCATGAGTTAGACCTCTATTCATATTCATAGAAGTAAATGTTAAGGTTCTCCAATCTAAATCAAGTGGCGAATTCTCCTTGAAATTTGTAGCAAATTCTTGAGTCTCTATATAGGATGGACTTTATAATGTGCATGGGGCTTATCCTTATTATATTTTTAACATCTAAAAATCTTTGATTGAAAAGGATAGTTTACTCCAATCGTAAATCGTTGCCTAAAAAATTTAAAATTTTACGTAATTTTATTTCATTTAAAACTCTCCTACGAAAAATTCAGATTAATAGAATTTAATATTAATCTTTTCTCTTATAAGGAAATTATTTATACCAATATTAAAACTTAGAAATACAAGATATTGTTTGTGTTTTTTTTTAGTAACAAACAACCTTTTATACAAGATATTATTTGTTTTGTCCCTTTATTTTTATAAATTAAACCATGAAACATATGGAGTATGGACATACTGTTACAGCGTTATGTAATAGTTGGTGATTGCAGAGGAGGCTGTGCCGACTTATACTGTATAATCTTTTCTTGGATGAGAATGTTGACGAACATCCTCACAATCAGAAGACACAAATTGTGCAAAAGAAAACAAGTGCTTAAATTGGATCAAGGCAGAGCTCTAGTATTGGGAGCATAGAAGTGTAGATGAGGAGGAGAAAGATGATGATGATAATGAAGTAAGTTGAGAATGGAAGAGAAGCAAGAGATAAAAGAGTTGAGAGAGCCACATTTGCGATCTCATCATTCCAAATGAGATCATAAGCACATATGACTGTGGTGAATGGAGAACTGGAAGGTCGAGTATTTAATAGGAAAAAAAATGATTAGATGATCATAACTACCTCGTTTTATGTCTACAGAGCCGACGTATTATGCACGATTCTATGATAAATCACTTATTGAGGACAAGTTAGTTGATTTTTGGACTTCCAAAACGTGTGGGGGGGTTTGGAGACTATGAGATAGATAGATCACTTTCTGATGACAAGTGTGTTTATTTTTGGGCTTCCAAAACGTGTGAGAGGATTTGAAGACTATGAGATAGATAGATCACTTTCTGAGGATAAGTGGGTTTATTTTTGGGCTTCCAAAACGTGTGAGAGGGTTTGAAGACTATGAGATAGATAGATCACTTTTTGAGGACAAGTGGGCTGATTTTTGGGCTTCCAAAACATGTGGGAGGGTTTTGGAGACTGATGTGGTTCATGGTATATCAAAATCAGGAGTCCCAAAAATCATATTTTGGTGCTTACTCTTTTAGTTACTAGACTAAATACACTTTAATCATATTCAGCTACCAGCAATGTTCCAAATACACATACATCAAATCTAAACTAAGGTTATTTTACAAAAAAGCAATATCCACTCTACGGTAACCGCGTTCCAAATTCTCTGCTGCAAGTTAAGGTTCACAATTTTCTTTGACTCTAAGTAGAGAACATAATCCTCATCCCCTGTCAAATGGTGACAGAGAAAAATTAAAGAATATATATTACAAATTGCATAAATTAATGTCAGATGTTCATGCTTGCAGTGACATGGTATCTTAAGGTATTAGCCTTTAAAAGAAGTTTTCCATAATTACCAAAAAAACATTTCTAATAGGATATGAGCTCTAAGCACATGAAAAAATTTATTGGTGAAAATCATAATTAAATACTCAAGAAATTAATCATATGTTGAGTGAAGCTGTGGCACGCAAAATTTTAAGGCCAATTTGTTTCAGTCTCAAACAATGATCGTGCATAATGTGTGCATCAGAGCAGTGGCACGCAAACATGCAGGTAGCCGGATACGTTAAAGTGAAGCTGCCAGAGCAGTACACAAGATAGCTCAAACATATATTCGAGTAGACCTCTTGCTTGTCAATTATCATGTATTAAAATTCCAATTATCTATTGAATTGCATTCATCTTTTGCCATGTTTATTTAACACAGTATAAGTCCCAATAAGAAAATCTGTGACCATCTTTTAATTTTATTTCTTTGGTAATCTTTACTGCTCATTTTA
>BKZX01028967.1:0-11406 GCA_014362285.1 Fagus crenata
GAATTGTGAAGATTATTTATTTATTTCTTATAAGAAAAAATGTAGGAGAGGTTACTGATGGGGTTTTCTTACTTGAGCGTGACCATAGTAGCATCCTTTAGTTGGGCTCAGGGTCTGCAAGTAGGGATCTGATGAGTCATAAGGCCCATAACTGTTATCATAGCCCCACGAGGCACTAGTGGGCAATGCAGGAGGGTGTGAGATTTATTCCCACTCCCCAAACAACTTGGGAGCATGCACATTGACTACGAGACCACCACCCAAGTTGGTAATTATGAAATTTATTGTGTCTAAAACATTGCTCTAAATTAATTTGGACACAAATGTTCGAGTTAAATAAAAAATGACAAAAGGTGCTAATTAATATTAATGATCAAATTATAAGGTCACCTCTTTTTGGAAACCCCAGAGCATACATAGATTAATGAGGAAGTCTAATTGACCTATTCTAGGATAGAGAAGTTGTAATTTAGGAAAAACGAACTATAATATAGGTGACAAATCACACATTAAGAAATCCTAATGATTGGTAGCGATTCCATACACCTTAAACAAAACCTCTAAAACAGCAGTTCAAACTTAAATGATCGAATTAACATTACAAAACTAGTAATCTTTCTATAATTTTTTTTTCTCATATTCTACAATGTATTGAGAATAAATAGATTTAATTTACAAATTAACCAAAAAAGTTAATTTAGAGGTGTCATAGAGAATAAATATATTTCCACATTGTAGTTGTCAAATATACGAGAAAAAGTTAGAAGCACTTCTCATTTAGAGGTGATTATAAATATATATATATAGAGAGAGAGAGAGAGAGAGAGAGGTGTGAATTAACTTGTCTTGGTGTACAATCATGGTCCCAAATTAGTGGGCATTGTTAGTTATTGGCTTGAATTGATTTCACCAAATACATTGCCACATGGGATCACAACCATTAGTAGGTGGGTCACACCTGACTTTGATATAGGAGTCCTAATTGAACTAATATTTTTTAGTCTGTGTATAGCAAACCTAAAGGAATTATATTTCTACTTGAATTTTTTGTGCATGGTATTGGTGTTCAAGAATATAGGACTTATAGACTTCTAGTCCTAGCCGATTATGACAACTCTTTGATATATATATATATATATATATATGTTGTGGCTAGAGTAGAGGAAAGAAGGTTGTGCGGCAATTTGTTTAGTTGCTCTCTCTCTTTGTTTGTCGCAACTCTTTGTGAGAGATTTCTTTCTTGGTGGTGCTGCATATTTGATTGGGTACTGCTACTAGTCCTGTGTGACTTTGGTTTGAGTAGTGAGTACATCAAATATTTGTTTGGCGGTTTCTTTGTTTTGCTTTCAGCAGAGAGCTTTGTAGAAGTATTGTGGCTTCTTTGGATTTGTGGTGTAGCTTCTTTGCTTTGGTGTGGTGCGGGTTCTTTGGTGCCATTGTGGCAATTTGACTAGAGAAAATTCACCAATTTCTCTAGTATTTGGTTTGGGTATTTGATATTTGTTTAGAACCGTCCACTTGAATAGAGAATAGCAATTCTCTATTATTTGTTATTTGTGAGAGAGAGCTATTTGGACGTATTGGGGTTTTGGGATTTGAGAGTGCTTCTACACATATTTGTAATCTTTATCTTTGATAGTGAAATTCTCCGTCATCGCTTGTGGACGTAGGCCAAAAGCCAAACCACGTAAATCCTTGGTATTGGTGCGATTATTTGTTTTTCTTTATAATTTCTTTTGTTCTATATTTGTTTTGATTGTCTTTCTCAATTCATAATTATTTTGCACAATCAATCTTGGTGTGAGAGTGCTATCCAAAGGCGCTTCCGCACAACAAACTGGTATCAGAGCCAAGGTTCACTACCTAGGTGTTTGGATTTGTTCTCTTAGGAGATTTTGGCGATTGGTTCGTGAATCTAATTATTGGGAAGAAAGATGTCAAGTGGATCCTCTACAGAACCTTTGACAGTTAGGACTATGGTTTCTAATGCGAAATTTGAGGTAGAGAAATTTGATGGAACAAACAACTTCGGCATGTGGCAATGCGAAGTTATGGATGTTTTGGTCCAACAAGAGTTGGATATTGCTTTAGAAGACAAACCTGAAGAGATGTCTACTAAAGATTGGGAGAAGATAAATAGACAAGCCTGTGGCACCATTCGTTTGTGTTTGGCCAAGGATCAGAAGTATTTTGTTATGTGAGAGACGAAGGCTAAAGAATTGTGGAAGAAATTGGAGAACAAGTATATGACGAAAAGCATGGAGAATAGACTATACTTGAAGAAAAAGCTCTTCCGTTTCCAATTCCACGAAGGTATGTAAAAGAACTCAATTGAATGAAGAATTATTTTGTGTATTTCAATATCAGAATCACTTTATAGAGAAGGATTATATATACAACTATCTCAACGTAAGTTCTATTCTAAGGATTACAAAGGTTTGAAATTGTATTTGTGATAGACTTCTATTTAACTTGTATATCTATTCCATATCTCTATCTATATCTTCACTTGAATGTTGGTTAGGTGTTGTAGATGATAAGGACTGTTGGCTGGAGTTTATCTTGATTTCAGCTTTATCTCTTACACCCCCCTTCAAGCAGATAGGTGGTGGCACCACATGAAGCTTGTCTCGAAGAAGGAGATAGCGTGCATGACCAAGAGTTTTGGTAAAGATATCAGCAACTTGATCAACAGTGGCAATATAGCGAGTAGAGATATCATTGTTCACGACTTTTTCACGGACAAAGTGGTAGTCTATTTCAATGTGTTTGGTTCGAGCATGGAAGATGGGATTAGGAGCAAGTGCCAATGCGCCAACATTGTCACACCAGAGTGTTGGAGGAGAGGGGAGGGCGATACACAAGTCCTTGAGTAACATGCGAAGCCAATACAAGTCAGCAGTAGCTAGAGCCATAGCTCGATACTCGGCCTCTGTACTGGACCGAGAGACAACGGCCTGCTTCTTAGCATTCCAAGATATGAGACAAGAACCAAAGAACATGCCAAACCTGGTGGTGGAACGCCGATCATCGGGGTTACCAGCCCAATCAGAGTCACAAAATGCTTGGAGGTGTTGGTTCCCTTTGGTGAAGATAAGACCATGATCAACAGTACCTTTTAAGTATCGAAGAACACGTTTTGCAGCTGACTAGTGAAGAGTGGTTGGTGAATGCATGAATTGACAAAGAAGATTGACCGGGTAGGCAATATCAGGTCTGGTAAGGGAGCAGTATTGAAGAGCATCAACAACATGGCGATATTCAGTAGCATCCGGAAGGGGATCACCTTCTGTTTTAGAGAGTTTCAGACTGGAGCTCAATGGGGTAGTTGTAGGTTTGGCACCAATCTTCCAAGTACGAGTGAGAAGGTCAGTAATATACTTGGATTAATGAAGATGCAGCTTATTGTGATCTCGTACAGCATGAATGCCAAGAAAAAAGGCAAGAGAGCCGAGGTCCTTGAGAGCAAATTCAGTCTTAAGGTGATCAATGAGTTGAAGAATGAGATGTTCATTAGGGCCAGTAATAAGAATGTCGTCAACATACACCAAAAAATAGATGAGGGCAGCATTGCGATGAAAAATGAATAGAGAATGATCCACCACAGATTTAGTGAAGCCTAAGGAGATGAAAGCATGTGAGAGTTGAGTGAACCACACTCGAGGGGCTTGTTTAAGGCCATAAATGGCCTTCTGCAAGCGACAAACATGATCGGGTTTGGTTTTATCAATGAAACCTTGAGGTTGTTCCATGAACACCTCCTCATGCAGAACTCCATGTAAGAAAGCATTGGAAATATCCAATTGATGAACCGGCCAAGCACGAGAGACAGCAATGGCAAGAACAAGTCACAGTGTTGTTGGTTTAATAACTAGGCTAAAAGTCTCAAAGTAATCAATACCATCACATTGATTAAAAGCCCTTGGCTACAAGGCGAGCTTTGTATCGTTCTATGCTTCCATTAGAGTGTTGTTTGAGCTTATAGACCCATTTGTTACGGATGACATTTTTATGCAGTAGGCGTAGGTAAAGAGTCCAAGTATGATTAGCAAGAAGAGCATCAAACTCAGCGCCTATGGCTACACGCCAATCTTAGTGTTTCACAACCTGTGAGAAACAGGTAGGTTTAGGTGGTAGAGTGCTGGCCAAAAACGACTTGAGGGGATGCTTCGAAGCAAAGTAAAGTTGATAGTCTTGGAATTAACAAGGACAAAGATTGCCGGTTTGAGAGCGAGTGACTATTGAGGAAGAACTAGATGCAGTGGTGGAAGGTGCAGCTGCTGGTGGAGTAGTGAGTGGTAAATCAACCGGTGGAGGAGGGTCAGATGTGACCAGCAATGGAGAAAGTGATGGAGGCTCCATGACCAGTGTGGGAACCGATGACTCAATGGGTGATGAAGAGGTGAAGGTCTCCAAAGGTACAAGTGGTGTCATGTTGAGTTCCATGGGAACCATGTCACAAGTGGAGGGACATGGTGAAGGACTACTGGAGGGAGATGAACCTGCATAATTGTTATTTGCTACAGAATATCCAAGATTATGAAGAAAAGGAGCCAAGCTTGCAGGGGAGGCACTTACTTGGTCAGAGGAGTGAGGAACCATATCCTTGGCAGGGAAGGAAGTCTCATCAAACACAACATTGCGAGAAATGTAAATACGAGAGTTACTTGGATCCAAGCACCGATAACCCCTATGATTGGCACTATAGCCCAAAAAGATACATTTCTTGCTTCTAAAGAGAAGTTTATAAGCATTATATGGACGAAGGAGGGGAAAACAAGAGCACCCAAACACTTTCAACAAAGAATAATCTGGTTGTATTTGCAAAAGTTTGAAGAATGGAGACACATTGTGTAAGATAGGAGTAGGTAACCGGTTGATTAAATAAACAGCTGTGTTAAATGCATCAACCCAATATTTGGTGTGAAAATGAGATTGTGCTAACAAAGCAAGACCAGTTTCAACTATATGACGATGTTTTCTTTCAGAGATGCCATTTTGTTGTGGTGTGTGGGGACATGAGATGTGAGGAAGTATGCCATTAGTAGTGAGATAATTTTGGAATTGGGTTTTAGAATACTCTCCCCCACCATCAGATTGCAGTATTTTAATTTTGCAAGAAAATTGATTTTCCACAATGGACTTGAATTTAATGAAACAAGCAAACACATCAGACTTGGCATGTAAAGGAAACAACCATGTTAAGCGAGAATATTCATCAATAAAAGAAACATAGTATTCACAGCCACTTATTGATAAAATAGGTGATGTCCACACATCAGTATGAATGGTGTCAAGAGGACCTTTTGCAATATGACACAAAGCTGGAAAAGGTAATTGCTTGCTTTTGGCAAGTTGACAAGGCTCACAAATATTGGGAATTGTAGACAATCAACCAATAACTGGGAGGTTGTGTTGCTTGAGTAGATGTTGAACAAGAAGCATAGTAGGATGACCAAGTTGATTGTGCCAAATGGGAAAGGTCGTCTTGACTCCAAGAAAGGCAGTGAACTTTTTGGGTGGATGAGATGGTTGTTTGGAAAAACGAATTGGATATAGTCCATCCTCACTCTGACCTTGGAGCAGTATTTGTCCCATCTGTAAATCCTTTACAACAAAATCAGAGGATGTAAGTAGAAAATAACAATCATTATCTTGACAAAATTTTTGAATAGATAGCAGATTTGCAGCAGCATTAGGACAATATAAGACGCGTTGCAAGTTGAGATTATTGGGTAAAGAGATTGAACCAGTTCCAGAAATTTGGAGAGAAGCTCCATTCCTTACGGCAATTGCTTCATTGCCTTGGTATTGCTGCTGTAGACTAAGATTCTCCATGGCAGAGGTGATATGAGTGTTAGCACCACTATCTGCAAACCATGGTTGATCATCTTGTGTAACATGAGTATGGGTTGCCATGGCAGCAAGCTATGTAGGAGGATGCCGACCTTGGAAAGAGAAGTCCATGCGATGATAGCAATCCAATGCTTGATGGTTGTTACGACCACATATTTGGCAAGAGGGACGGCTGGGACGGAATGGTGTGGAATCTTGATTAGAGACCTACTTTGGTAGAGTGGACTGACTAAATTGTGAACCATTGGGTGTGGTGTTTGATTGTTTAGCAGAAAAGGAACCACGACACTTTTTGTTGTTGTTGTGATTAGAGGAAAACTGGCCAGGTTTGTTTGCAAACAAAGCAAAGTTGCCAGTATCGGAAAGCACAGATTGATTGTGATGTTCCAGCAAAGTCTCATAATTCATGAGTTCATCTTGGAACTTTTGAAGAGAGAGAATTGAATCACGAGTAGCAAACGAGTAAGAGGTGACAAATGGGGTGAATGAAGAATTGAGTCCACTTACAATGTAGGATATCAAGTCTTCATCATCAACAAGTTTGCCTACAGCTGATAATTGATCAGCCATGTGTTTTGCTCATTGGATGTACTCGAGGCAAGACTTAGAACCTTGTTTGAGATTCTAGAGTTGTCTTTTGAGATGAGTTACACAACTTCTAGAATGTGAAGCCATTCGTGCAGCAAGGGCAATCCAAGCTTGACGGGCTGTTTTTAAACCATAAACAGTCCCTAAAACACTTTCAGAAAGTGTAGCATTGATCAAGCTTAGGACACATTGATCTTTCTTATTCCATGTAACAAACGCTGGATTAAGAATTGTAGTTTCCTTCTGATGTTCATCAAGTTGGTATTTTGATGGACAAGACTCTGAGCCATCAACAAAACCTATGAGGTCATGGCATGAGAGAACTGGGGTGATCTGTGAAACCCATAGAAGGTAGTTTGAAGAAGTAAGTTTGATAGAAATCAAATTTGAGAAGTTGGGTGGAATAAAGGCAGCGGAATTTGAAGAAGCCATTTTGGATCAATGATACAGGTGTAAACCAAAAGGCTCTGATACCATGTAAAATAACTCAATTGAATGAAGAATTATTTTGTGTATTTCAATATCAGAATCACTTTACAGAAAAGGATTATATATACAACTATCTCAACGTAAGTTCTATGCTAAGGACTACAAAGGTTTGAAATTGTATTTGTGATAGACTTCTATTTAACTTGTATATCTATTCCTTATCTCTATCTATATCTTCACTTGAATGTTGGTTAGGTGTTGTAGATGATAAGGACTGTTGGCTGGAGTCTATCCTGATTTCAACTTTATCTCTTACAGGTATTTCTTTGTCTGAGCATTTGAATGATTATAATAAAATACTTGCTAATTTAAAAAATTTGGACGTTGAGGTTGGTGATGAAGATAAAGCTCTCTTGTTATTGAACTCACTGCCTGATATTTATGATCATCTAATTACTACATTGTTGTATGGAAAGGATGAGATTAAATTTGATGATGTGTCCAATGCTTTGACTAACAATGAGTTTCTTAAGAAAGATAAGCAGGCTCATAGGGACACAATCAGTGAGGCTTTGATAGTTGGTTACAGGTCTAATAGGAATTTTGGAAAAGATGAGTGTGCCTATTGTCACAAAAAGGGGCATTGGAAGAAAAATTGTCCTCTTTTGAAAAATATGGACAATGAGGATTCCAATGTAAGTGTTGCACAAAGTAGTGATGAGGATTCTGATTTTGCATTGATTTGTTCATCATTTGTTTGCCATTCAAATGAGTGGATTATGGATTCAGCTTCTACATGTCATATCTGTCCCAGTAGGGAATTGTTTTATCACCTTGAAGAGTTCGAAGGTGGTTCAATCTACATGGGCAATGATCAAACCTGTGAGATTTTGGGGATAGGTAAAATCAAGTTGAAGTTGCATGATGGAACAGTTTGTTTTCTGACTGGTGTTCGATATATACCGGACTTCAAGAAGAATCTCATCTCAGTTGGTTTGTTAGAATCTAAGGGTTTCAAGATTGCCATGGAGAATGGAACTCTGAAGATTTTAAATGGTGCATTGGTAGTGATGATGGCCACACATCATAGGAACTTGTATTTCGTCAAAGGGAGTACAATTGTAGGTGGAGCAGCTACAGTTTTTGATATAATTGGGGAGTTTACTTTAGACACTACTAGACTTTTGGGACATGCCGATGACAGTGCTTTGCAAAGGCTCGTGAAGCAAGACTTATTAAAGGATGTCAAGACCTGCAAATTTGAATTTTGTGAGCTTTGTATTTTGGGGAAGCAAATTAGAGTCAAGCTTGACATAGCAGTTCATTTGATTAATGGTATGCTTGATTATGTGCACACAGATATGTGGGGGCTTGCTAAGGTTGCTTCTTTTGGAGGTAGGCATTATTTTTTTAATAACTACTCTCGCCAAGTTTGGGTGAAGGGAACTACTGATTTGGATTTGATGCTTGATGTTCTCTTCTATTTCGTTTGTGAATTTTTTGAGGAAAGAGATACTCTTCTTCAGAAGATTGGGACTGCAGAAGTTCCTTGGCACAAGTTCAGGCATTGCTTGGACTTGTTTGGTATTTGCAATTTCAATTAGCCCTTAGGGGCATTGGTGGAGACGACGGAGAAGTTTCAGTTTGGAAGGCTTGATAGAATTCAAGCCAAGGTGGATATTTGTTAGTTATTGGCTTGAATTGATTTCACCAAATACATAGCCACATGGGATCACAACCATTAGTAGGTGGGTCACACCTGACTTTGATATAGGAGTCCTAATTGAACTAATATTTTTTAATCCGTGTATAGCAAACCCAAAGGAATTATATTTCTACTTGAATTGGTTGTGCATGGTATTGGAGTTCAAGAATATAGGAATTATAGACTTCTAGTGCTAGCCGATTATGACAACTCTTTGATATATATATATGTTGCGGCTAGAGTAGAGGAAAGAAGGTTGTGCGGCAATTTGTTTAGGTGCTCTCTCTCTTTGTTTGTCGCAAATCTTTGTGAGAGATTTCTCTCTTGGTGGTGCTGCATATTTGATTGGGTACTACTACTAGTCTTGTGCGACTTTGGTTTGAGTAGCGAGTACATCAAATATTTGTTTGACGGTTCCTTTGTTTTGGTTTCAGCAGAAAGCTTTGTAGAAGTATTGTGGCTTCTTTGGATTTGTGGTGCAGCTTCTTTGCTTTGGTGTGGTGCAGGTTCTTTGGTGCCATTGTGGCAATTTGACTAGAGAAAATTCACCAATTTCTCTAGTATTTGGTTTGGGTATTTGATATTTGTTTAGAACTGCCCACTTGAATAGAGAATAGCAATTCTCTATTATTTGTTATTTGTGAGAGAGAGCTATTTGGGTGTATTGGGGTTTTGGGATTTGAGAGTGCCTCTACACCATATTTGTAATCTTTATCTTTGATAGTGAAATTCTCCGTCGTCGCCTGTGGACGTAGGCCAAAAGCCTAACCATGTAAATCCCTGGTGTTGGTGTGATTGTTTATTTTTCTTTACAGTTTCCTTCGTTCTATATTTGTTTTGATTATCTTTCTCAATCCATAATTATTTTGCACAATCAATCTTGGTGTGAGAGTGCTATCCGAAAGCGCTTCCATACAACAGGCATGAGGCTTCCAAGTATTTTGTTCAGCGCTTTATTAAATAACCGATTAGCAATTGATGGGTGATCAAGCGTTGTTGAAAAAAAAAAAAAATCTAGGAAAGGTCTATGTCATAAACTATCAATATTGTTTGATTTAATAATGTTGATTTTAATTATGGGATGAAACAATGATCCAAAGTTCGTCCAAGAAAAACCCATCAAGCATTGTTGAAAAAACAAATCCAGGAAAGGTTAATGTCATAGACTATCAATATTGTTTGATTTAATAATGTTGACTTTAATTACGGGATGAAACAACGATCCAAAGTCCGTCCAAGAAAAACTCATCAAGCGTTGTTCAAAAAAAAAAAAAAAAAAAAAACAGGAAAGGTCTATGTCATAAGCTATCAATATTGTTTGATTTAATAATGTTGACTTTAACTACGGGATGAAACAATGATCCAAAGTCCATCCAAGAAACAATTTTTCTTTAGCTTTTAGTTCTTCATTCTTTAATAGACTCACGTCTTGTCACAAGCATCAAAGTAAATTAATTTGTTTTTGGGTAACTGTAGTTATCCATTTTAAACTATGGAGTCATGGAGGCATTTCTAATATCTTCCATAAAATATAAAATTTTACACTTAACACTCTAATTTTAAATCAATTTGCAATATCTATTCACTATCCTATCGGATTGATACCCACATTAATCACAACTTAGGATGTTGATTGTAGTAGTATTTTAAATTTTGATAATAAAATTTTGATTTATAGAAACCTATGTTAATAATTTTAATGTATACTCAAGGATAGTGGGCCACATAGCTGTCAATTATTCTGGTAATTAATGGGCAAACCATGTGGAAAAAGAAAGGTCTATTATAAACCTTGGCAACGGGTTAAGTTTGTGGTGGAGCCATGAAGGAAAGGTTTTCAAATCCAAACCCTTTAATTAATTATTTTATATATCAAACATGTACCAAACTCTGTTAATTAAATTGTAGAAATTTCATCCAAAACTATTTTCATTAATATTTGAAAAATTCAAACCTACCCGCTTATCTTACCATACGTTAAGTTGGATCAAATTAACCCAAATTTGAATAGCTAAGATATTGTTTGACTCATTTTAATAATTAATAAACACCTTTATACTAAATTAAATAGTAAGTACTATAGCTATTCAATTGTCATATCAATTTATTATGCTGAACCACTAAAAGATACTAAAAAGTGAATATAACATCTTAAATATTTACATATATAACATTCATTTACTAACATTCATTTGTTATAAAACCCTAGTTTTTATGTAAATAAAATTAATAATAAAGATATTTTAATAAATTATATGCATAATCAAATTGGGTTTGGAAAACTAGCTATAAAATCCAAATTCTTCCCACACCTTAGACGATTTAGATATTTAAAACCAAATCCTCTCCAAACCCATTTAATAAAATTTCAAACCCTTAACCATAAGGTCGAGTCGAGCCTCAAAACCCTCAAAACCTAACATGTTACCATCGACCCCTGGGTCTATATCATGAATGATATTATATTGGAGTTATCTATGATCATGCTGATTCTCCAATTCAGAAAACATTTTGTTGGTGATTGATGCAAACATTTTGTGCAATATTGACCCAATTTAGCAATTAGCATGCATGGAACTTGACTCCACATTTCGAAAGAGTAATATTTCACATTATATATATATATATATGAGATCATGAGATGGGTTCAAGTTACACCCAATATAACTCCAAAAGAGTTACACCATTTTTGAGCCATTGATTTCCAATAGATCCAAGGGTTAAAAATAAAACAATTATTTATTATCCTCAATGTCAACTAACCTAATTTATATCAATATTTCTCTCTCTCTCTCTCTCTCTCTCTCTCTCTCTCTCTCTCTCTCTCT
>BKZX01029003.1:2404-25722 GCA_014362285.1 Fagus crenata
AAAAAAAAAAAAATTATATAGATATTGGATTAGAAAATAAAACCCTATGAATTATATAAATTCTATATATTTGACCCACTTGACTTCATCATATCATCTCATGTACCCATCCTTTTACTTTAAGCTTTTCCATTTTTTTTTCCCATGACAAACATCGTCGTCCCTTCAATTACTAATAACAATCCATATAAAAGAGCAAGAAAGTTTTTTATACCATTATAATATTTTCAATTAAATCATTTGTAAATGAAACAATAACCAACCTCATGTAATTACGTAACAGGCTAATCTTTTCCATTAATTTTTTTATATAAATTAAATTACCTAACACCCTCATTACTTTATCAAAATCAAAAGTCTACCCCCATCTTCTTCATTTTTTGCTAAAATTCATTCCCCTCTTTATGCATGCTTAGCCTACCAACATTTTTTTCCAAAAAAAAATTCATTACTTTTAATAAAATCCTATAAAATATATATGTATTATATATATATATGAAAAACACACATATAACTTCATAATTTTGGTACCCCAAGATTAAATTTCTGGCTACACTCCTATCATTAGCTCTACCTTTGATTCAATTGACACTTCTTAGTGTTTCTAATTAACGAAGAAATCTACGATTCAAATTTTCCCAACCCAACTGCCGAATTATTAACAACAACAAAAGTCTCAAGATTATTTTATTAATATATCAAGAGCTATAATTAACAATATCTAACCTTCTTAAATTTTCCGTTTTACATCATGCAACACAATGAATCTTTGTCACCGCTTTTTTGCAATAGAAGTTGACATTTTCTTTTTCAAATAAGAAGATGTGGGAGGGGGTTTCAGACTCTTTCTTAAGAGGCCCCAGAGGACATATGCTTTTGAGACCCACAAAGATAAATTTGAGATAGGATTGGAACTAAAAAAGGTTGCAATATGTACCAGTTTCTATGAATAGAGCCTATGATCCATAGACAGAGAGAGAGAGAGAGAGCAAAGAAAAGAAAAAGAAAAAGAGGAAAGATCATTTCATGCCCAAACTGGTAAGAATAATATAGCTTTTTCCTTAAAGATGCGAGAGAGAGAGAGAGAGAGAGAGAGAGCAAAGAAAAGAAAAAGAAAAAGAGGAAAGATCATTTCATGCCCAAAACTGGTAAGAATAATATAGCTTTTTCCTTAAAGATGCATGCATGTCTAGTATAGCTAGTATGGTATGGTGGCTGGACTTTTCACTTTCCAGCCTAACATAGTTTTATCGTTGAAGCTTCTAGTTTTGTTTTTTCAACCAAAAAAAAAAAAAAAAGAATGATTATTTTTTATTTTTATTTTTTTTTTTTTTTTTTTTTTTTATCATAACAAAGAACTCCTTAATATCCTTGTAAATCCAGATTGATATAAAAGATGAAAAAAAAAGAAAAAGAAAAAAAATCAAGAATACTAGAATAAGATATTGATGTGTCCAATGCAATGGGCGTACGTCAGGCTGACAATTCTGGAACTCATAGAGTGCTTGAGAAAATTAAATTCATTAAATGTTCCAAGAAACGGATTGAAATCAACTTTCTAGTACTATAATGAGTATGTGATGTAGTAGCGCACATAGCCAATTCATTTATGGATTAGTTGGATTTGGGAATATCAGATGTAGAACGTGTAATAGATTACTGGACAAAGACAATAACGGAGTCAAAATCGTGCGAAATTCGATAGATTGATTGAAAACGTCAAAGATCAATAAAATTCAAGCAGAGCCATGGACATTTTGTTTTTAGGCCAAATTCTATCGTTTAGACCCCGAAAAATCTATTTTTCCTATTTTAGCCCTTTTTGATTTTTTTCTTTAATTATTTGATATTTCCTATTTTCGCAACCTATGGTTTTAAGCATCCTATATAAAGAGTATTACATAAGTAATTTAGTTTTGAATGAATATTATGGACTCTCTCTAAAAGAGGGTTTTTTTTTTTTTTCTCCTTTTTTTCTTGGTATTCTTAGGGATGAGCAAGATCATTAGACACCATTGTTTTTGGTATTTTTTGTGTAGTAAATCAACAAGATCTAAGAAGGTTGTGTGGGTTGGTCGCCATCCATTAACGCTCGCTGCATCAGTGTGGAAATTACAATAGTTTTATGGAAAATCTAAACCAGCCATTACAAAAAATTGTAAAGCATTTGAACGTGCTGATTAAAAAAAAAAACATATGAACGTGAGTATTAAGTATTAACTGTCATGCAACCATCTGTTTAAGAAATTGAAGATTAATTGTCCTCCAAAATGGTTCTCGTAAGACTTAGGACCTTAATTAAGTTACAACTTACATGTGTTCCCCCTCATGACCGATCATGAATTTGTCATCAAGGTTCTTTAGAATTTTAAGTTACATGTATTCCACGTTACATGTGAAGTACGCAAATGAATTCCTACCCGTGTTGCACATTGATCTTTTCTTTTTCTAAAGTAGCCAGGGAGAGTGGGAGGAAAGAAAGATGAAAGTAATGTGCTATTATACCTTGCCTCCAATGCCCTTTCAATAGCCATCCATGGGCGATTTGAAGAGATTAACCTTGATGGATCTACCATTTGTGAGTTAAAAAGATTGAAACTTTTAAGAATGAGGAGTGTTTGAATTAATAATTTTATCAATAAAGAATGGCTGACGCAGTTTGATAAACGACAAAAGTTAGGAGTGTTTTTGATTATTTGAAATACTAATTTAAGGTTTTACTCAAAGATTGATGATATAGCAATTTCTTAATCCTTTATTTTAAATAAAATACAGGAATTTGAAGAACTCTACTTTGTAGAGATCCTTGAAAACTCTAAAAGATTTGAATCATTTATTTGTATATCTATTTTTAAAAATGTGAAATGAGAAGTACCTAGGTGTAGACCAAAGGGGCCACTCTCCCCAAAAAAAATAAAAAACAAGGACTCATGACCTATGCCCCCACCCCCCCAAAAAAACGATGACTTTCTAATATAAAACATTTAAAAAAAAAAATCTTTATAAGCATGTGTGAGAACCACAATCCGGGCCAAGAATATTGATTATTATTGGGACAAAATTAAGAAACCCAAAAAATAAATCATTTATTCAATATTTAAAAAAAAAAAATCCAATTGAAAGATGAAAGAGTGTGAACCATTTACACGTGGCAACATTTAATTGGAAGAATGATGGTAAAGCTATTTTCCTTTTTTTAATTTTACTTTTACTATATGTTTGGGACCAAGATTTTATAGATAAAAGATTTGCAGGGCATGGGAAAAATAAAAAATGTCATTGGTCGATGATGTGTCAACATTTAAATTACTTATGTTCCTCCCCTCGCTCAATAATTGTCTTTTATCTATTGGATATATACTCTCCAGACAGATATTAAATGGCAACCTCCAAGCAACAACACTCACAATATTAACACAAGCCACATATAAGGATGCAATTTAACTTAAGTTTATAGGTTTACGTTCAAATATTATATTAACCTATCACTCTTGTAATTATTATCCAGTATTTCACTACCTAATAGTTATTAACTACACCACTAACACGTGAATATTCCAATAATAAAGTAATTTAAACAAAAACCAGAATTCTATAAAATGGCTTTAGACAAATCTAGGCGAGTCTTATGAAATATTATTCAAGGGGTCAAGGACATCCTGTGGTAAAGGGAACCCTCCCAAGTTTAACGAACCCACTCGTGGTAAAGGATAACAGTCCAGACTCCATTGATCACTGCCCATTGGACTGCCAATTTTGCAGCCCATAATGTGGGCCATTGGGCTATTCTTGTAAAAGGATTAAAGGACCATTCACGCATATCACTAACCCTCACTTAGTCACTTGGTTGTCAATGGTGAAGATGGAGATGGGTACCGTAAATCCCTTTCTTTTTTTGCATCAATAAAATTATTTATTCAACACAAACCAACTAAAAGAAAAACAAGATTATATCAAATAAATCAAAGTTCAAAACATATATTCTTCATGATGGTTGGATAAAGTTACACACGAAATAACTCTAGGGATTTGAAGTCAAATTTATTAAGCACCACCGTTATTTTACATCACAAATAGATTCTTTGACCTATGAAGCAAATAGTTCTCATAACAAAAAATGTACATAGATAAAAATTTAACAGACTATTGAGATCTTAATTATTAATCATTGATTCTTAATTTTGATAACTTTATTAATATGACTATAAAATAAAATTTCAAATATTCCACGTTGGCGTGTTGCTAGTGGTGGATAAATATTCCGCGTGGCTTCACCTGGGGATGTTTGTCGACAAGCTGGTTGTTTGACATTGCTCCCCCGACCCCAAAGCTATGGATTCCCCCAAAATCCTCTTGTCTAAAACTCATATTGCTGTAATTTTGAAGAAGGATGGTGCTGTGGGTGGTATAGGAATTATTATTCGAAATACACAAAGGCGGATCATTGCTGCCACTTGTGAGCCTAGTTTTTCCCCAGGAGATGTAGTCCAACTTGGGGCTATAACCATTAGGCGTGGGCTCTGTTTTTGCTCGAAACATGGGATCTACTCGAGTAATTAAGGAGGGCGATATTAGAGAACTGTTCTTAGCGCTTAAAGAGCCTGGACCATGTTTTGCTTCTTATGGCACTTTAGTAGAAGACATTAGAATGGAATCTGTTGGTTTTTCTGAATTGTCTTTTAATTGCATTCCTCCCTCCTGTAATTCAGCTGCTTTATCTCCAGCTAAGGAGGCTTTATCTTGTGATCTGAATCAGGTGTGGTTTGGGGAATGCCCTGCATTCCTCACCCCGTTTGTATAATTTGGTTTACTCTTTTTTCAATAAAATGTTATCGCCTTTTCTCAACAAAAAAAATATCCGGGTGGGAAAAATATTCCACGTTGGCATGTTGCTAGTGACACCAAAAAGAGGGAAAAGATGCATATCTACGTGTAACATGTGGAATTGGAAACAAACGTCACCATGCGCTACAACTTCACCAATCAACTGCCTAAAATAGAAAAATTAATCAACGATGTAGAAGATTTGCTTGGATAAATTATCGTATATCCTTAGTGGATTTTAATTTAAAAATAGCTGTGGTCCTCTGACTTGGTCACCAGTGAGACTCTCTATGTGTTATTCTTATCATTTTCATTGTTTTAACGGAATAATATAATATTCTTCTACCAAATACTGAATTAAATAAGTGCAACTTGTCGGAGAGAGAGAGAAAACCTTGGTATTCTTTGCTCTTGCTTCGTACCAATCGAAATTACCTACCTCTATCTCATTAGCACAACATAAAAAATTACCCACTTTTCTTCACTTAGCGAGGAACTTACTAACGTGTCACCTATAAATTGCACCACGTATGCCTCCTATAGTCCTATGGAGTATATGATTTTTGGGTTTTCTCCGTAAAAGCTAGTACTAGTACAACATATTTAATATAATTTTTTTTTTAAAAAATACCTAACTATTAACTATTGACACGTTTAGAAAATCACACACAGTGTACATATGTCACCTTATATGAATGCCACGACCCACGGGTACTCTTATGGTGTTCTTCAAAGGTTTTTAGTATTGTAGATAAAGGCAAAAGTGCCTGAAAAAACAACAATAAATAAAAATAAATATACTTTTGCTATAGAAAGTGCATACGTGTCATTTAAATTGGTTGCCACATGTGGCTTCTAAGATATTTTGCTTTTTTTTTTTTTATATTTTTTTTGCTGGGATACCTTAAGATATTTTGTTGTGCTTGATTAGTGTGCCTTATTTGATTACGAATGCGTGAAATCAAGTAGTACACGTGTTTATCTTATATTTACCTCGGATTATCTAATAGCGCAATACTAAGCACTTTATCCATTTGTCTATCTCTACTTGGGATGTATTTCCTTTTCTACATTATTATCCTATAATTTAGTTACCCCCACCAACCAAGTAAAAAGCTGTTCTTTTCTTAGCTTCAAAACCCTCCTCTATTATACTTATCAAAAAAAAAAAACCCTCCTCTATTATATTTGTGATTTCAGTTTGTTAGAATATAAATCTAATGGGTCTTAGGCCCAATACACTATCTTGTATTGTTTACTTGTGCATTACTCTCACCTCTGCCTATATAAAGGCTTTCTCTTGTATTATATTATTCACATAATACAAATATAGACTTTCAGTCTTTAACATGGTATTAAAGCTAAGGCTCTAATATTGAGCAGTTTTAGTTCTTCCAAGCGTTATTCCGCTGCTTCAGCTGTCTCCGACACTGCCCAGCCGCCACCGTCAGAAATCCGGTTGCCTACGCTGCCAAGAAGCTGATTCATCGCCAAACAGACTTGCTGCCACCCTCGATTCTCGTGCTACTGGACTCAGATCACGACACATCCGCTGCCGTTGGAAAAATCTCAGAAAGCTCGACTCAACCAAACAAAAAACAGCCCAATCGGCCACCGGACGCACCCTCACGCGCCACCCAAAGATCCGGCCACCGTCAAGCTTTTTCTGCCACGCGCCCACACGCCTGTATCTCGTCCAGTCAGCCCTAGTGCACGTCATCCTGCCACGTCAGCATGACCGTTGACCATTGACTTTTATCAGCGTTGACCGTTGACTTCGAGCTTTGACTTTTTTTGTTGACTTTGACCGTTGACCAGCGTTGGCTTTGACCGTTGACTTTTCCATTGTTAACTTTTTGCAATCCAGGTGCTTCCTACCCAGTTTTTCGTGCTGATTTCATTTTTGTGGTCTATTTTTGCAGTTAAGATTTTGTTATGGCTCAAAGTGAAATAATTTCTAAACCCATTCACGTCATTTTTTATGGGGATAACTACTCTCTTTGGGCTCAAGGTATGTGTAGTTTTCTCAAAGATCGCAAGCTGTGGCTTTATGTGACTGGGTAACGTCATCCTTCCAAACAACAAAATGACGAAACTAAAGATGCCTTCGCTCTTCAACTCGAAGATTGAGATGGTGTCAATCATCAGATTATCACTTGGTTTTGCAACACCTCCATTCCTTTTGTTAGTATGGAATTTGGGGGTTATGACACAACTAAATATGTGTGGGATATGCTTGCTTCTCGATATGCTATATCAGATGGTGCTCGAGAACATCACTTCATGGTTACTTTATATCAACTGCGCCAGGATCCAAGTGAGCGCATCACTGCCTTCTACAGTCATATAAGGTTTCTTTGGGATCAACTAGCTACTTCTGAGCCAGTCATCAGATCCGTCTCTGATGCTAAGCTTGTCAGTATACATCGAGAGCGTACTCGTCTTCATCAGTTCTTAATGGGCGTTCTTAATGACTTCGAGTCTGTATGTAGTCAGTTGCTTAATCGTTCTCCTCTGCCCACTGTCAATCAAGCTGTTAATGATTTGGTCCGTGAGGAAACTCGTCTGAAATCCCATCACTCCTCTCAGCCTCACACAACTGTTCTTGCCACTCCAGCAACAGTTAATCCCACAGTCACAGCTCCGCCGAAGGGTCATGATAAAAGGTGATCAAATCAGAAGAATTCTCATCTTATTTATGCCTTTTGCAAGCATCTTGGTCATACTATTGATCGATGTAACATGCGTGCCCGCATTCTTCAGCGCTCTGCAGCCTTGACTGCCTCTGAGTCTGTACCATCATCTGATGTTGCATCTTTTGATCCTGTCTCATTGACTACACCTACTTACAACATATCAGATCTGCAAGCTCTCTTCAGTCAGGTTCAAGCTCCATCTTCCAGTGCATCCAATCCTGGTCTTTCTGTGACACCAGGTATCTCTTCTGAATGGTTTTTAGATTCTGCCTACTGCAATCACATGACGGACAATCCTCACCTCACAAGTGCCCACACTCCTCCTGTCTTACCTACTATTACTACTGCTAATGGCTTCGCCATGACTGTTAATCATGTCGGCTCCATCTCTACCCCCAACTTATCTGTCTCTGATGTCTTTTGTATTCCTAAACTGCATCTTAATCTTTTATTTGTTGGCCAACTAACCGAACTTGGTTTAAACCTGTTCTTTTCTTCTCGTGGTTGTCTTGTGCAGGATTCTCGGACGGGGCAGATCGTTGGGACCATGCATAAGGTTGGATGGTTGTTTGAGCTTACTTCCTTTCACTTTCCGTCTTCATCAGTCTCTGCACCTGTTATTGCTGTTTCTGCCTCCATCGAGTTGTGGCACTCTCATTTAGGTCATGTTTCCCTTCCTCGTATTCAAACCTTAGTATCTAAGAGTCTATTAGGTTCAGCTTCTTCCAGTCCATTTGTTTGTATGCCATGTCAGCTCAACAAACAACCTGCCTTACCTTTTAATAATAATGAGTCTATTGTTTCTACAACTTTTGATCTTATTCATTCAGATGTATGAGGGCCCTCTCCTATTCCCACAATGGGGGGGTCAAGATATTTTGTTATTTTTGTCGATAATTTTTCTAGTTACACTTGGATTTATTTAATGAAAAATCGTTTTGAAGATCTCACAATATATCATGCTTTTACTAAAATGATTCAGACTCGGTATTCTAAAGCTATTAAGGTATTTCGCTCTGACAATGCACGAGAATATAGACAAACTGATTTTTCTACTATTCTTAAACACTATGGAATCATTTTTCATACCTCGTGTGCTGGCACCTTACAACAAAATGGACGAGCTGAACATAAACTCCGTCACATCCTAGATACTGTTAGGGCTCTCACCAATGCAGTCTCCACTCCTATCTCATTCTGGGGTGAAGTTGCTCTCACTGCAGTGTACACCTTCAACCGTTGTCCTTCACTTGTCGTTCAAAACACAACACCATATGAACGGTTATTTTGCACAGTTCCAAACTACAGTTTACTCAAGATTTTTGGTTGTGTCTGTTTTGTTCTTCTTCAACCACATGAGCGCACTAAACTTCAACCCCGCTCCCAGCTATGTTGTTTTCTTGGCTATGGCCTTAAAGAAAAGAGATACCGGTGTTATGATCCAGTTGCCAAGCATCTTCGAGTCTTTCGGCATGTGGTATTCTGGGAACATAAGATGTTCTATTCCTTACCTTCATTTTCTGCAGGTAATTATGATTCTCAGGCTGATCCTCTACCAAATCTCTTCCCTGAGATTCCTTCCCCTTCTGCTGAGTCAGTTAATCCCATCTCTGACGAGTCTCCCTCTATTGATCCCTCCTCTAATGAGTCTCCTACAGCCGATCCTACCTTCGACGAGTCTCCTCTCTCTACCCCTGCTGCAAATCCTGTCAACACTACTGCTTCTGAGCCCCGTCGCTTTCATCAGGTAAGTACTCTTCCCTCTCATCTCATGGCTTTCACTGCTTTTCTGCCTTTGCCACCTTACATGAACCTCACACCTTTCGTGAGGCCTCCTCTGACTCTTTATGGTAGCAAACTATGAAAGAAGAATTGGATGCATTGCTTAAGATAAATACTTGGGATCTGGTTGATTTGCCAGCTAGTAAATCTACTATTGGTTGCAAGTGGGTGTACAAGATTAAGACTTGATCAGATGGTACTGTTGATCGCTACAAGGCTCGTCTCGTTGCCAAGGGATTCACTTAAGAGTATGACATTGACTATGAGGAGACATTTGCCCTGGTGGCTCATCTCTCCTCTGTTCGAACACATATCGCAGTTTTTGCTTCCCAACATTGGCCACTCAATGAGGTCAACCTCCCCTAATTACAAATGTGGTCTATCTATCCTCACAATTCTCCCACCAATCAAAAGTCACCCCGTTACAAATACGAATCTATCTTATTCTCTTGATCAATATCAAATTACGAGTAACTAAGGTTAGAAATAGAAAGTTATTTACAAACAATTTTTTTTTTTTTTTGCGAAATGTTTACAAACAATTGTTGATATGGTATGTTAAAATTAAAATAACATCATTTTTATTCAAATTCACTATTTATATTACAATTGATATATAACAATTATTGCTTGTCTTATTATAAGTTGTAAAAAATAATGTTACGAATTAGTTGCCCAAATTACAGTGTATCTTATTATCTTACCAATCAAGTTCACCCAATTACAAACTGGGTCTATGTCTCTATCCTCCCACCAATGAAAGGTCACCAAATTACAAATGGGGTCTATCCTCTCTATGGTTCCCACCAATCAAATTGAATGAATTGAGTGTGCCAATCAATGCCACTATTTTTAATTGTGCTAGTCCCCCACCATATCTCCACCATCACCACTCCCTGCCAATTTCATCCTTACCCCCTGTACTTCCAGACCCTTCCTCGTTCATAATGGGTGAGGAGTGAGGACCACTCTCTTCCTCTCACTCAGTCTCTGTCCCCCCAACTTGCCAAATGAAGAAAGGCCTACCTAAAATATAAAAAAATAGCAAGTTGCCACTCCAAGAGGTCTAGAACTTTCTAATAAACATTTAATTTTTGTTTAATCAGCCTCATTAACTCTATTTAAAGCCTTAAACACTAAATTGTTTAGCGTCTTTGAGATAAATAGTCCTACTTTATATTAACAGACTAAACGACCTCCCCAAGAAGAAAACAGAGTAAGTGTCTCTGCTCAAAGAGAAAAATCCGAAGGTTCACTTTGTCCTCCTCTTTTTATTCATTACCATCACTCAGTCTTTCATATTTTCCTATTAATATCACTGATTCTCACTTGGGTTCAGCTTCAAAGTCCTTTTTTTTTTAGACAGTTGAGGGATCACATTAGTGATTAGTGAACCTGCTAGATCCGCGGGCGCCCAAAAGAGGAAAGGATTTAAGAGAAGAAATGGATAAATATTACAAATCTAATACTCTAATTAATAAGATGTTTACTTTAGATAAAACTTTATTACCAAAATATTAAGCGGTTTATTAGTTGTTAACATAGTTTACTTTAAAGCAAAACTATATTACTTTAGTTTCAAAATTTTAAATTGGTTTGACCGTTTGAATGATTAAAAGATTAAATCATAATCTCCAAATAACGAGGTATAAGAAATTGAGTTTGCATTGAGCTAGGATGGACTTGAGTGGTCAAAAGATTAAATCAAAACGCTTAAGACAACTAGCTTATATATAGGAGGCAGAGTAAATGAGTAATAGTATTGTCACACTCATGAATATTTCAATTTTTCATTAACATTTAAATTTTTAATTTTACCTTTATGATGTCAGTTTATTTTTTTTATTAAAAAAATAATAATAATAATAAATTAGAGTCATACTTATCAATTTATATGACTATTCTTTTCCCTATTGCTCCGACCCTCCCCTCTCTTGTCTTTCCTTCCCTTATCTTTTAGTCTCCTCTCTCTTCAAACTTCCAAACACAACATTAGGTTTATTTTATTAAGAAGTAGGAGCAAAAATAAGTTTGTGGCTTTAATTTTTATGAATAACCTTTTCTTTTTATAATAGATGAGGGAGGCCCATATAGAACCCAACAATACGGTCTGCTTGTTCGGCTAAAAAATAAGCATGCAATTATAGAAATTGAGAGATTCATTCCTAACAAAATCATGAAAATTCCATTAACAATGGTGGAACCTGCCTTATGTTGGTATAGGGGCAGACACAGAGAGATTCAACATAAAAATTCTTAGATATCCAAATATTGAACTCATAAATCAAAATATTATCAGAAGGTTAACTTAAAATCTCAAGTACATCGAAAACACACTGTAGTGCACGACACGCACAAAACACAAAAAGTAAAAACATAATGCATCCCAGAGCGAACAACTTATTTGAATCCTCAAGCATAAAAGTAAAAACATTCAAACACAAAGTTGTAGAATGTAGAAGGAACCCCTAGAGTGAAACAGCCTTATTGCTCGACCGAGGCACCTTCTTGAAAATAGCCCATACAATATCAACGTAGAGCGGTAATTGTTGTATGGCAAAAAAGACTATCGGCAGGCATGCCACTGCATAGAGTGAAAAGGCCTTATCCTTCAGTTTATTCTTAAGCATAAAGAAATGTCCAGCGCAAAAAGCAAGCAACATCGACGCAACAGATAGGAACAGCGAAGTTAAGCCAAGTAGAACTTTTTTTGGCAAATCTCTACGAAAATCTTTTTGTTCGTATCGGGAAGTGAGGATGGCGAGAAATGAGAACAAGGCAGTAATGGAGAAGCACAGGGCAACAAGTGAGGAGATAGCAAAGATGGTGAGCGCCGTCTGGTTTTCAAGGTTTGGTTTCCCGCTTTTTTCATCGATGTCACCTGGGATTGTTGTTGACGCAGCAAAGGCAACAGTGGCAATGAGTGCAGCCACAACTGAGCAGGATTCAGAGGTTTTGTTTAGCCAATCGCCTCCTTGTTTAACTAATTCCTCATGGGTCTCGTTGAAGATGTCTTCTGGGGTCTTACCCTCCTTGTTGTGTTGATAACAGAAGTGTGGCGGCATTTTGCTTTTTACAAACTGCATTAATACATACAGAGAGAGAGGAATCAGAGAGGGAGGATTGATTTTTTTTTTTTTTTTGGTGATAAATTCCTAATCTATTCATAATCTAATTTGTTTTAAGGAAATTGAACTCACACCCTCATAAAAATGATGGATCGATCGTGGGAGGGGTTATTGATTATATGTTTAAGGAGAAAAATTGTAAACTAATTAATTATATTGTTGATCCTTAAGTGTTAAAGTTTTCATTTTGGTATTTCAAATTTTTTTTTTTTTCCCTTTTCAAAATTGTCCTTAAGTTGACTTCTGTAACTAATCTATTTGTTAAGAGAGAATTAAAAAAATAAAAACTATGTCGTTTTTTTTGGTAATTAACGGTCACAATAATCTTGTTGAAATCTATTTTGAAAAATGAAGTCAAACTTCATGGATCAAAATAAAAATCTCAATAGTCAAAATTTTATATAAGTAGTTGGAGGATGGTGCCATACCTCATACCACTTGATTTCCCACTGCATTTGCAATGCGGCACCAGGAATTAGCCAAGGCTTCTACTTTCCAATCTCTGCTGCCAGATGCAATGCGTTGTTTTCGTTCGTATCCACTTCATGTATTAGTTTGCGTTTCACAAAATCGTCCGTCAGCAGTAGCTGTAATACATGCGTTTGCCTATTCTTTGCGGCCGAAAGCACAATATTTTGACCTTCGCTCTTCTCATTAATGGCCAACGGAAACTCTTCAAGTATTGGCCCAACCATTTCTTTGATACCATTTCTTGCTGCAAGCAATAGGGGTGTCTCTGTCTTAGCCGTTCTAGATATTTCTTTGCTCTTATCATTAATGTCTATTGGAAACTTTTCAAGTATTTGCTCGACCATTTCCGTGATACCATTTCTTGCCGCAACCAAAATGGGTGTTTCTATCTTTGCCGTTTCAGGCTTTTCCCCTTTACCTGGAAGTAAAATAAGTAAGGGTGTCTCTGTCTTTGCCATTGTAGACGTTTCCCCCTTTCCTGCTAGTAACACAGAGTGCATCTTCAAATGTTAGCCACATATGCTTATAACAAAAGGATTAATTACAATTGAGATTTCTCATAATGGTCTATATATATAACTAAGATCGATTGAATATTTGAATACAGACTTGATGTACCTTCACTATCGAAGTCCACGCATAAATCCATAAAACTACAGTACTGTAGGAGAATAGTGAATCACCTTTTCCATTCTGCTTAGAATCAGTTTCGTTTCTCTTGATCTCATCATCTCGTGGGTCAGTTATTTTGTCAGCAACTGTTGTATGGTCCGGAGATGATAGTTGTAGTCCCATGGCCACCCAACTATCATGCCCTGCAGGGTCCCTCCCACTATTTGCGAAGTTGTTGAACGGATTTTTGTTTGTATTTCCCTTTCTGATAAGCATTTGCATGATTACAACAGAATATATGTGCTTCGGTTTTATCTTCCTTATCTCCTCTGATAATACAATCATTAAATATAATTTCTTTTTAGGGCATCATTAAATATAATATATATTACAAAAAAGCAAATATATTAATACCTAAAAAAAAAAAAAAACTTATAACTGAGGCAACTATGAGTTATAATTGAAATCACATCACATTGATAACATATTAGTTATTTTTTATTCTGTATTTAATTAAAAATTTACATATCTTTTACTCAAAAAAAAAAAAAAACACATCGCAATAATAGACATATATACACAATGTCCTAAAAATCAGACCAACTTTTTTTAATACCTTTTCTCTACTATTTTTCTACTTTTCAATTTAGTATCTGGTTTGATTTTTAAAATCATGCATATATAATAAAATTTAGAATACCTTTAACATCACGCATATAGTGACATTCCATATATGTACGCGTGTCTCTTGGGATTAAGAATAGGATGGAAATCTATTATAGTGACATACCATATCCAAGACCAAGAATAATCCGTATAAATATTGTGTAAAACACATCGAGAATGTTAAAGCATATGGCATAATGTTTCCGAAAAGATTGATGCTCTTCAGCTTCACTCGGATTTTGGGATCCTGTACCAAACAAAATTAATTCATTATAATGTGTAAATAACAAGGTTTAATCAATAGAAGTACTTTTCATTGGGTTTCAACAATGATAATATAATTAACATCTTTTCTTCTAATGGAAAAAGAAAATTTTCATGCACCTTATAAATCTAAATTCCATATATATATATATATATATATGAGAAAATTGAAGGTAAGAATATACTGAAAATCAAATCTAGTGGCGTACCAGCAGGTCCAAGACCAGGAATAACCCGTTTTATCGTGTTTAAAAGATTGGCAAAACGTCTAACACGCTCCTGAGCTTCACTTTGAGCCTGGGATCCTGACAAAACAAAATTAATTCATTATCATGTACAAATAACAAGGTTTAATTAGTAGAACTATACTTTGCCACAATTATAAAAAAAAAACTATACTTTGCCACTTGGGTATTCGGTCCAGTGGTAATCCCTCATCCTAAAAAACCTACCCTTCTATGAGTGCATGGGTTTGATCGCTGGGATCTTCAATAGTTTCAAAATGACTTTTCCATGAAAAAAAAAAAAAAAAAAAAAACCTAGTTTCAAGTGGACTCTTCTTCACGAGACCACTATAAATAGAGGCGCCCCCTAGCTCATTCGACATCAATTCTCCAAGCATCAAAACTTTGCCAAAATTGCAAACACTCAAAGATTTGGAATTAATCAAGCCCTAAAGCCTCTAGAAAATTCAAGAACTTTGATCAATTGAAGATTCATCGGATTCAAGCCAAATCCCCAAAGAACTTCAACGCACAAGCCTTCGAATACGAAGAACGCAAAACAAGCCAAAGCCTAGAAATTCATCTATCAACTCCATTCGAAATAACATCTTAGAGATTGTAATCTATTACCTTCAAATGAATAAAATATTTGTTTGTAAATTATTTTCAGTCGATTAAAGACTTGAAATTTTATTATCTACATAGAGATTTAAATCCTGAATGTCTTCACTGGAGAAACCAAAAAATGTTAATCAATTAAGCTACAAGATTGTTGGTAGCATTAGCAATACTTGAAGGCTAGTAAAACATTCAACCCAAAAATTTAATAGATGGACAGGACCAACTAAGGAAAAAACCCATATTAAATCCCAAACCCAATTGATTTAGGATTTTTTTAACAATTTCAACTCACATGCACTTTTTATACTATATAGTATATATGCATTTCTAACCTTTTTGTTCTGATTGGCTAGTAACATTCGGTGGGTTCTCTGCATCTGCATTCCGCCCTTTTCCATGCACATTTCCTCCGTTAAACACTAGAAAAGGAAAGTAACTAGGTTACAGAACTTAGGGAAGAGGAGGAAAAAATAAAACATTATTTTCCGTTGGTTCTTGGGTTCTGCTGTATATGTTTGAAGGTTTTTTTTAGGCCATGGGGATCAAATGAGGGGAGGGAGACACTACTATGCTACTGCCTAGTGGATATATATGTTGAAGTACTTTTAATCATTTTGTTTAATGCATTTTTGTAGTAGCACTTGAGTTTGTATATCACAATAAAAAGTAATCGTATGTTTCAAAATTTGCATTTTTTTTTTCTGTAATTAGAGTGTGGATGTTGATCTCAAAATTATTTTTTAAAATTAAAAAAAATTTCACATGGTTAATGAGAGACCTCAATATAAATGAATGGAGAAGCAACTGCATGAATCTGATAACTTTAAGAAAAGTTACTTTCATTTAATTAAAGTAAAGAAAAAAGATTCATTTCATACCGACTTTAGTACGCAGTAATCGATAGATGTTGATGCATGTTTGGTAGATCTTTGGGAAGTTGTGATTATTCTCGTCTTTGATTTTGGAAGATTCACGCAATTCTTCAATAGCAGAATCAATTAATCTTTGAAGAGCAGTTTCGTGCTTGAGCTCTTCAACATGTATACCTTTCACACAACAAAGGATAACGACAGGTGATGTTGGACAATGGACGTAAATCGAAATAACCCATTTGATAATATATAAATTTTTAACTAACATGAAAAGTACGTGAAATGTAGGTAAAACTTGGATCTTCACAATAAAAGGTTTTTATTTGCAGTACGTGAAATAGTACTTACAACAATAAATGATGTTCTTCCACCATCCAAGGTGGCAACCACTTCTGAAGACCCAAGGCTTACTTGCCAGGAGATGCAGAGGGGTAATTCCTTGCTCGTTCACAGAATAAGCAAGAGTATCGTCTCGGGAAAGTATCTCAAATGCCAATTCTGTCAACCACAATATTAAAGTACGCTTCAACAGTATTTCATTGTGAGCAGTGATATACTTGTACTTTATCAATACACAGCATCCGTATATAACACATAAAATATGAATATATATATATATATATATATAAATTGTGGATATTTGTAAACATTAATATCCACATTAAGTGACATCTACACATCTCTGTTTGTAATAATATTTACGCATCACATTAATATCCCAATTTTTTGGTGTATTATAAATGTTCCACAATTTTTTTTACAAATAGACACAGTTTAGTCGTATTCACAATGTTAAATATATCGAATGGCAGCCATTTGTTACGGAATATCAAATTAATGAAATTCATTTTTTCTTTTTAATTTGATAGTTGCAATAATAAAGAGAGAAAAGAACAAACAATCCCACTAAATTATATATTAGAACATTTTTAGCCTAAAGAAAATTGAGTTTGTATTATATACATAAATACAATAACTTAACAATCATATAACTTGTTAATAAAATTGTAATGAAATTAATTTATCGTATTCATATAATTTCTCTTCTTTCTAGCTACCTTTTTAACTCAATAACTCTATAGGACAACATATTTTTTTTCCTAAAATTGAACATTAATTCATAATCTATTTAATATATAGGTGAAGTGAAAAAAGTAAGCAAAAATGCTCACCGAAATACTCCCACCTGATGGCACAGTGAAGGACAGTCTCACCATCATTTCTTCTAAAGAAGGGTCCAAGATTACGGATTTGGTCGGCGTGGCTGTTGTTGTTGGGGGCACAACAGAGACCATAGAGGCCAAGGAAGATTTCTTTGTGACCATGAAAAGCGGCTAAGAAGAGAGGGCTCTCACCGAGACGGTTACGAACAGCCCCCAAAGATTTGTCAGATTGAGCAAGTCGCATGCATATCCCTAATCTCCCTGATGATGATGCCACATGCAAAGGGGTATTCCCTTCCTTATTGCTTGTCATCCGTGGAGTACTACTGGGCTCCTTAAATATTATATTTATAAGTTCTTCAACAATATCATCTGGCGCGACGGAGACAGCTACGTGGAATGCCGTGTCCCCTGACATGTTGATCTTGGCGGCAATGGCTGATAAAGTGTGTTCCTTATACATCTCAACAACCTTTTCCCAGTCACCTGTCATGGTATTATTGTACAAATTAAGAGTGAGCCCATCATCCATTTTCTCTCTTACTAGCAGGAACAATGACAAAAAATCTTAGATATAAGAATAGGGTTGTGCACTAGGAATAGCAAAAAAAAAAAAAACCTTTGAAATGTGTGTAAGTTTTTACGCTTTAAATAGCGATAAGCCGATGAGGGAGGAGAGAGAATCTTATTCCATAGTCAAGGAGGAATAATTATTTTATGTTGAGAACTTTTAGCACTTTAAATTTCCGAGGTATTGAGCTGTAATTACTTTATGTGGAGAACTTAGACAATTTTGTTTCTTACAGTCTTACAGAAAAGGCAAATTAAGACCAGCCCCACTTGGCACTTTTTTTTTTTTTTTTTTCTCTAACAAGAAAAGATAAATAAAGCAAAAACAGGAACGCAGAGAAAGATGAAGAACAAAACAAAAGAAACATAGGCTTCGTTTATTTCATGGTAAATTATTTTCTATCGTAAAATGTTTGTAAATGTAAATGATTTCAGGGAAAATAATTTCTTTTCTATGTTTGGTTGCATTCTAGAAAATAGTCTGAAAAATATTTTACAGTGTTTGGAGTAAAAAAAAAAAAAAAAAATTCAGAAACCCACTGCAAAGTGCAAACCCACCACCGCAATCCACCACAAATCCACCGCAAACAACCATAAAAAAACCCACAAACCCACCATCACAGCAAAACCCACTCAATCAAAACCAAGAACAAACCAAAACAAACAAATCAAAACCCACAAATCATCACAATCATGAGCAACACCGGTTCTTGGCACACGAGCACCTCCGAGCTCGAGTCCCACTGTGCCGCCCTCAATCACAAGCTCATTGACCTCATCAACCATCTCATCGGGTCCGAATCTGGGGCGGCGTCAATCGCAGAGGCGTGACACAGTCAGGCGAGAAAGAGATCGGCGAAGCCCACCGTGAAGCCCAATGACCAGATCCGCTTGTGACCGCCGTAAAGCCCAGTGACCAGATCGGCGAAGCCCATACAAGGTTGTATGCAGTGCGAGAAAGTCGAGAGAGGGGGGTGGGTTTGTGCGACAAAGATGAGAGAGGGGGTCGGGGGTCTGTGCGAATGAGTTTTGGAAAATGGTTTACGGAAAATTTTTCTGTAAACCGTTCTCTATTTTTTCCTTAAGGATTTTCCGGTCAAAGACAAATAATTTCCGTTGACTTTGATTTTACAGCGAAATAAACACACGCAAATGATAAAAACATTTTACGAAAAATGTTTTACATCGAAACAAACAGAGCCATAGAAACAACTAAAGCTTATTCACCTGTACAATCTCAGCAACCTCCACTGGAAAAGCCCAAGCAAGAAGAGAGCCAAATCCATTACCAGACTGACCCCACTTGACACCTTTTCTTTTTTTTTGGGATATAAGAGGACACAAATAACACAACAAAATCAGGAACACAAAGAATAACGAAACAGAGAATCAACAAAGGCTTACCCAGCCAAAAATAGAAAACTTGACACTATAAATTTAAAGATGTCTACTATTATATGAGGTACCCGTACATATATGTAGTTTGGAAATTGGAGACTAGTGTTTAATTATTCTTGATTTCTAATGTTTATATAATTCAAATGTTTTCTTTCTTAACTGATTGTTAATCCAGACTAAGTTTTACCGAAATGAAAATCAAGATTAGTACAATAAAGTGCCCGATATTGTTATGGGCTTCAGGCTACCAATCTGAGAACAAAGACAGGGTTGTGAATTAATTATATTGATGACGACATTTATGTATAGAGAAACAATTTCTTTGAGTTTTTTCTACTTAATGCCAACTTGCAAATAATAGATTAGCTCCTAGACTTGAAGATTTCTTTGCTAATGCAAAGATCTATGAAATTTTAAGATGCTACCAGTTTATGGTGCATGAGCATCAGTGAGTACGTGGTATTGTCCTTTTTATGTATAGATTAGCTTCTCCTTTTTATGGAGCCTACAAATTAACATCTTAGCTTGTAAATGAAAATTAAAATACAATACAATATTAATATATATATATATATATATATATATATATAAATAGAATTTGACTTTGTCTTTTTCAAAGAAGAAGCGTGGGGTAGGGGATTTTAGACTTTATGGATAAGGGCATATTTAAGACTAATTAATGAAGATAAATTTGAGATGTTTGTTAATGGGTACCCTTAGGGCAATGATTAAGGAACATTAAATTAAATGCTTACACTTTAAGAGAAATAACAAATTTTTAATATTAAAATAATAAATGAAAAGACTAAGATACCCTTAAAAGCAATTTTTTTATTATTTTAATATTAAAATTTCACTACTTCCTAAGGACACTCATCAACAGGACCCAAAAAAATTAACAATATTCCCTCACCCCCCCTCTTTTTTGGAGGTAAAAATAATATGTTGGGAATATGATTTCTCCTCTTCTCTATTTCATCTATTGCATGTTAAGATTCTATTTTTTTGGATCTAACAGTTTACAAATTGCCTTAAATGATATGAGAGTTTGTATATCTTTAGATTTATAAAATTTAATCTAAATCATGAAATATATGCATTTAAATGAAGAGACTCTTGGTATGTTGGTTGGACTTTTCACTTTCCAAAGTTTCTAGTTTTTCTTCCCAAAAAAAATATTCCTTAATTGAGATACTTTGTAAATCCAGATTGATATAAAAAAAAATTGAAAAACAAAAATGTCCAATGCAATGGGCGTCAGGCTGACAATTCGGGAACTCAGAGGGCTTGCGAAAATTATCAAATGATCCTAGAGAACCGAAACCAATTAACTTTCTAGTACTATAATGAGAATTGGAAATGTATACTAAACCAGCCCTTACAAAAAATTGTAAAGCATCTGAACGTGCGTAGGAATAAAAAGGGAGCATCAGAACCTGATTACTAAGTATTAAGTACTAACCATCCTGCAACTATCTGGTTAAGATGAACTAGAAGATTAATTGTCCTCGGAGATGGTTCTCATTAAGCTTAGACCTTAATTAATGATGTAGAAGGAACAATACAAACTTTTCTTGAACAACAAAACCGTTTAAAAATATGACTTCTTTAGTATTTATAATAATTGCAACCTCTCAGGCAATTCATTTTTAATTCAATACAATATTAGAGTTTTCTCTATTTTTCTTTTGCAGACTCCAGAATTTTCCTTTCAATGTTATTTTTTCTTGAAGCATACTTATTTTGTTTCTTATAACTTTCTGCTTGCGTCAATTAATTTACATGTGTTACACTTCATATATGTCTGATTATGAATATGTCACAAGTATTTGTAATAAATTATATTTTTTTATAGATGCCATAACATTTGAATTTATGGTGTTTATTTCATGATGATTGTTCGTTATCATTAGGTTAGGACATCAATTAGAAATTTTTTTGTTTTGTTTTGGTCTATGCCTCTTATTTGACCACAAATTAAAAATTCATCAATTGAAATAATTGGAACTCATTGCACTAAATTTTAGATGTAAATAAATATATATATATATATATATATTTTGTGCTAAGTGAGATGTACATGTTTTTAACGTTATGTATGATGTTAAATTGTCATCCCCACCCTAAAACTTTAGTTCCGTATTCCACGTTACATGTGAACTTTGAAAATGAATCCCTACCCGTGTTGCACATTGAACTTTTCTTTTTTCTAAAGTATGGGAGGGGGAGCTTCTTTAAGAAAATGAAGACGAAAGTAACGTGCTACACTTAGGCAAAGTAGAAGTATCTTTATTCTCCCGTTACCCTAAACTCACAACAGTCATTTTCTTTTTGGATGTTCACCTGTTCTTATCAAGATAAAAGTACTATGTCCCAATTTTGAATTCGGGATACTCGTGAACTTTGGATCAAACTCAAACAGAATATCCAGATATTCTAATTTAGAATTAGAACTCCCTAAACTTTTATAATTAATCAAACTAATGTTTATGTCTAAATTGCTGACGAGTTCATCTTGTTCCATAATATGTTCCATTTTCCTTTCTTACTACTAGCTACGAACAATGACGAAAAATATTAGATATGAGAATAGGGTTGTGGACCTCGCAATCCAGGAAATGTGTTAGTTTTTACGCTTTAAATGACGATGAGGGAGGGGAGAGAGAATCCTGATCCATAGTAAAGGAGGACTTGTCATTTAGGCCCTAGGGTGCTTTAGTACATTGTAATAGACATTATAATGGATGGAATAGTTATTCACAAGATTGGTTGTGTTTTCTTTACAAAGAATGGTTATTTGTATAGCTTCCAGTTAGTTTAATTGTTAAAGTCTTTTATTGTCATTGGGTTCAAATCTCACCTACACCAAAAACCAATTTGGTGTCTTAGCCTAATAATAAAAAGCAATTATCATAGCACCTAGATTAATCAAGTTATAACAAATAAATTAATAGAAATAGTTATTCATTTTTTTCTATTTCTTATTATACTGATCTCTATTACACTGTAATTAATAACTATTACAGTGCACCTTATAAAAAAAAAAAAAAAACCATTACAGTGTACCAAACCTACCAAACCTACTCTTAATTCAATTTTTTATTCCACTTTCACATATTATAGGGTCATTTTTCTTACACATACTATGTACTATCATATTCTTTTTCTCTATCCTATAAAAATAAGAGTATTTGAGTTAATTAATCAAACAGGGCATCCATTAAAAGCCAATCATTTATTTTATGTTGAGAAGTTGACACTTATTTTTTCTTTTTTCTTTGTTCTGCATAATAACAAATATTAACCAAAATCAGGAACACAAAGAAAGACCAAGAACAAAATAAACAACGAAGGCTTATCCTGCTGTAGGCCTCAGCAACTTCCACATGAAAAACCCAATTAGGAAAAGAGCCGAAAGCATTACCAGACCAACCCCACTTGGCACTTTTTTTTCTTTCTTTCTTTTTTTGGCTACAGGAAAAGACAAATAACATGACAGCAAAACAAAAGAAACATAGAAACAGCTAAAGCTATCCTCCTGTACCAGTCTCAGTAACTTAAGATCCAATTCATATGAACAATATATCTTGGAGGGCAGTTTTTGTTTTCTCATTCTAACTGCGTGCTTCATGACAATTCTAATTATTTACAAGAAGAGCAAGAAGAATAAAGAGCTAAAACAGATGTTAAGTTACCGTACTTCTATATAAAAGTGAAGTTTTGGGAATAAAAACACCAAAAGAACGTTACTGACCAAAAGAAAATAACTACCATATGAGTTTAGGTTAAGAGGAGAATAAGATTTCACTTTATTCATGTTGGTATAAAATATATGTATGAATGTCTTTCTTTTCATAAAAAACTTCCCCCTCACCCGTTTGTGAAAAGAAAGATTTAATGTTTAACATGGAACAGGGATTCATTACGACAATTCATATGGAATATAGAATGCATTTGATTTAAAATGGTAGAGTGAGGAACCATGATGAGATCTTACGTAATGTGAAAAGCATGTATTTAAATATCT
>BKZX01029017.1:1854-20142 GCA_014362285.1 Fagus crenata
TTCATATGTCATTCATAGTGTTTTATATGTGATTTTCATATGGAGTACATAAAGTTAGTTTATCATTACACAACACACGTACCTCATTTCTAACTGGTTCCGAATGGGGGGCCACTATCATTAGATTCTTGTGGGCTCGTGTTTTCGCCCTTGTATACGTCACACTAGTAGCCCCCTTTGATGGTGAACTCACCAAATCCACCATGGCTGCAGCTACCTCCCCTGCATTGTCCCGCTTTGATGGTGAGCTTGCCAAGTCCACCACCGCCACCTTGGCCTTCTTTTTGGCAGCTTTGCCTCTCTTGGCAGTTTTGCCTCTTTTGGCAGCCTTGGACGGTGAACTTGGCAAGTCCACAATGGGGGTTTAAATGGGCAGCTGGCTTTGTGAGGGTGTGGGCTCGTTTTGTGAGGGTGAGGGTGAGGGTGAGGGTGGGGGCTCGTTTTGTGAGGGTGAGGGTGGGGGCTAGCTGTGTGAGGGTAAAGGTGGGGGTTGGCTTTGTGAGGGTGAGGGTGGGGGCTGGTTTGGTGAGGGTGGGGGCTGGTTTTGTGAGGGTGAAGGTGGGGGCTGGTTTGATGAGGGTTGGGGCTGGTTTTGTGAGGGTGAGGGTGGGGGCTGGTTTGGTGAGGGTGGGGGCTCGTTTGGTGAGGGTTGGGGCTCGTTTGGTGAGGGTGAGGGTGGGGGCTGGTTTTGTGAGGGTGCAGCCTGGTTTTGTTGAATATTGGGGCTACTCTCTAGGACCGCGGCCACCAGACCCTTCACATGGTCAAGCTCATCCTTTAAGTGTCGAACTTGTCGTGCTAGAGCTTCCCGTTCAGCCCTCTCAGCTTGGAGCTCTAACTGCAATTGATTGGATGGCGTTTGAGGAATTGAGCTTGGTCCAGCCCCATCATCCCTTGATATGGTTGGGTGCGAGCTGCCATGGGTTTCTTGTAAGGTCTCCATGGTTTCTTCTACCACATTGAAGTCTTGCTCCCATGGCATTACTACAAGCACGGACAGCACCTGCAAACAACAAGATATATGAATTAGAACGCTAAAATACTAACATATAAGATCTTTATAAGAAATTAACATGTTTATTAAACTAGTACGCAACTTTAGTGTAAGATACTTACATTGACACTCTTACTAAAGGCCTCGCTTGCCTTCTTAGTATACATTCTTTGGTGGGTCCATGCTAAAAATCTTGGGAAAGGTTGGTTAATTTCAGCATTCTTCGAACCAACCCCCAAGTGCTCGCATGCCCATATCTGCAAAAATCATGACATCAATGGCAAGTTTAAGAATAAAACAAAATTTAGAATGGTTGTGGAGTAAACAATGAGGATAAAAATTTTTTTACCTGAAGCAAGGCAGTGCAACCTTGAATGTGCAAGTTGCCTCTACCTTTTTTCGCTTGCATCGATGAAGCTGCGCGGCTTAAACTACTAACCAATAAGTCATACACTGCCTTCCCCCATGTATATGTACCTAGGTTGGCTCTATCATCAAGCAATGGTAGGAGGCTTGGGTTGACTTTTTTGGAGGTGGTGGGAAACAAAAAATAGCTAAAGACTAGGGCAATGTACAACCTAACCCTATTTGGGACTTGTATGGAAGTTTTGGTGAGCAATGTCACCAATTTAGTTCGGTCTGGTGAAGTTGTCTTCAAATGCCTATCTAGCAATTTCTCCACCACAGACCCTCCAGAATGAGATTGGTTCCAATCAATTGGCTCTCCCCTCACAGGCAACCCCAATATGAGGGCAATGTCATATAGGGTGAAAGGTATGAGCCTATCATCCACTTGGAATGCACGTGCATCGGCATTCCACCTTGTAGCCATCACTTCAAATATTCGTCCACTTGCCTCAATGTTGCAGTGGAGATTCAACAACCACCCAAATAGAGTGGTTTGCAGCTGGCTCTTACATTCTTCAGCTAAGCTGTTGTTAACCTCCATCAATTTGGTAACACTACACTGATGGCGAATACGAGGTGCAACTTCAATACTCGCCATTGCCTTGGCCACATGCAAAATAGAAATCCATAGAATTAGAATATCCTTTTAACAAGTTTAAAGAAGAAGATAAATCATCATTATATGTTTCTGTAATGCCAAGACAAGGATTAAAAAAGTATGCCAATTGAACCACTATTGTACAGAAAATGTGAAAATTGTCCAGAATACCCTTAAATTGTCCAAAAAACCCTAACATTGTCCACATTTTAATCACAGTTTAAACATGTGGCCATTCCAAACATATTTCTCACATTCAAGTCAACCTATGACCCCACACACACACAAAAAAAAAAATTAAAAAATAAAAAACTTCTGACTTTTTGGAGTAATAGTTATATCTAAATATGATTAAGTTTTGTTTAAGTCCACAACCAGTTTGGTTTTCAACCTGCTATATCTAAATTGGCAATGAAAAACATGTCAGCTTTCAGTAGATAAAGCACACAGTAAATGACAAACATTACTGCAATCTGAGTGTACTAAACTGAGTGAGATAGTTTATAGAAGAATTGTTTAAGTAAGTTTTAAAGAGTTTCACAATTTATTTCAGTAACCATACTATAATTGTAGCCTGTAGAAATCACAACTCATAACAGCCTAACTTGTAAACTTAGAAGCTTGAAAACAAATTCACCCACTTCCTCAATGGGGAGTGAAACACACACATAGAGATGGAAAGAGAACAAGATCACACAACAGGCTACAATTATAAATGCTAAAGTTCCTTGTTATGCCCAAGTATTGGAGTGTACTATAAAGCATTTCTCATACTTTAATATACCACATTGATTAGTGAAATATATTAAAGCATTCTGATGCATCTCATCCTAATCCTCAAGAATTGCTACAATAGTGTTAGGCTAAGATTGGTTTGACTTGGTTATATAAATTTCTAGCTTTTGTATCTAGTAGATGTTTCAACAAAAACCTTTGATACGTCCTACCTAATTACACTCAAAGCTCATGTAGCCTATCTCCCCTCATACTTCAGGTCCCAAGGTAAAAAATGCCAAAATGCTCATGATATAACCACCTAAACTATCAGCTCTGATACCACTTGTACCAAGTGAAGCTTAAGATTTTGAGACTGTGCTAGTAAGTACAAAGAACTGAAAAGGTGATGGTCATCCTTCAAATTTATTAGAAGGCAAGGCATGTAATGTGTGTGCTGCCCTCCATAAAGCTATAACGCTTGTCAAATATGAAAGATAGACTTAACTAAAATTAATATGTTCAAATTATGGTTCTTTTATAGAGGTGAATATGATAATAAAATCAATAAGTAATTTTGGTCATGATACTCATAAGTAATCATTTTGTTTTGTATTGCACCTGTACAAAGTAGTCATCAGGATAATATGAAAACACATGACAACCAAAAGAAATTAAATACAGAAGTTAGGTTATCAACTGAGAATAACTTGCTGTTAAGCAGATGTTAGAAACCAAATAGGTTCTTCCGAGTGTTGCCAAATAACACAATAATTGACTTTATTTAAACTCTTCTAGTGGTTAACAGTGATTTCCAGTGTCTATGGTCAGGCTGTCAAAAAAAAAATGAAACCTGGGACTCCAAGCAATTGGAATCTCTGTACTCATTTTATTTGTATGACTAAAAGGGTTGTGCATATCTTGTTCTGAAGCTAGTTGAGACTAGGATTTCAAAATTTTATTCATTAGAACTGAATCTGAAAATCTTCAAAAATCTATCTTCCACTTTTTTGTTGCTTCAGAATGTGGAAATGCAAGATATTCTCACATTAATTAAAATTCTAGTGTGAACGAAAGTTTTACATGAATTGCCAAGACTGATGATTTGGTTGCAATTTGCACTTGTAAAGAACTATATTTCAACATTAAATAATGTCGATGTGTGCCTTTGGCTTAGAGATATTCTAAAAGTATTTCTTTTGATAGTTACACAATTGATAATTGAAATGCATGTCCCAATCACAGAAAACCAACAAATAAAGACCAATATTGTACAGAAAACCTTAATTTTCTCCACAAAACCGAACAATTGTTCAGAATACCCAAACATTGTCTACACTTAGTCCAATCATAGTATCAACTCAAAAACATTAAAAAGCACAGAAGAAAATGGACATGTAAACTCACCTTTCTCTTTGGTAGGAGGTTTCTCAGTTCTTTGTGCTGTTATGTCTACGGATGCAAGGGAATGGGTGACGATGGCTTGATTATTTTGAGTGTTTGAGAGGAGTGGACTTTGTCTCTTGGGGATGTTTGCAAAAGGAAACCGTGGAGAGAGGGAGAGGAAAGACTGTCAGATAGAGAGTTTCAAAGTTTTAGTAACAGTTACAGTTCAGTTTCGAAGAGACAGAAGAGAGGTGATGCTTGCGGAAGCTTTTGACATGCAGGTGTGTAAAAACGACGCCATTTGGGGGCCACTTTCCCCCCAAAAGCCCAACACGGCACCGTTTTGGGGACCACTTAATCCCCAGAAGCCCACACAACGCCGTTTTTAGAGATTGATATTTCCCCCAAATGGCCCAACACGGCACCGTTTTAGGACCACTTTCCTTATCAAAGCCCACACGACGCCGTTTTGGGGACAAAGTTTCCCACCAAATTTCCCACGTTGGACCCGCCCATTTTTTTGTCTTTTTTGGTTTCTTTATTTTATTTGGTTTGGTTTAAGTGAATTAATGGGTTTGGGCTTTGAATAATATTAATGTATCTATTATGGGTTATTATATGATAATGGGTTTGGGCTTTTTTCAACATCAGCTAATATATAATATATATATATATATATATATTATGGGTTATTATATGATAATGGGTTTGGGCTTTTTTCAACATCAGCTAATATTAATATATATATTATGGGTTATTATATGATAATAGGTTTGGGCTTTTTTCAACATCAGTTAATATTAATATATATATTATGGGTTATTATATGACATTGGGTTTGGGCTTTTTTTGTAACCTCATATATTAATGTATGTATTAAAATATTAAGTAATTAAATATTTAATCAATTAAATTAATTTACATGTAAATATTAATCAATAAATTACCAGAAAAATGTACATATTAATGAATAAAATAGTTATGTTATTTTTTAAATTAAAAAAAAAAACAAAATATATAATATCTAAATTTTAGTTAGGGGGGAAAAAATTATAATTCGACACTCGACACTAACATACATACATATAATAAGATCTAATAACTTTTTTATATAAAATCAGTAAAGACAAAAAATTAAAAAATTATAATAAAAATATTAAAATTCAAAAAATATAAGTAGAATATTGGAATTCAATAATTTAGATCTTAGTTATCAAAAAGTAACATTGATATTTTATGTAATTTAATTATACAAACTAATGTATTAAAAACATATGTCATACAATGTTATTAGTATTTATGTTTACATTTGATAACTACCTTGGTACTACGATTACATTTGAGTAACATATTTAAACAACAAATTGTAATGTTTTTCTACTTAGAATGATCCATATAGTAATACTCCATACATAACTAAGAATTGTCTATACACTAGTACTACTTCATTCTGGCTCACCATATATGTTTTTGAACAAACCCGTACAGTTAAAGTATACGACAGTATACTAATGGTCATCTTCTATGTGAACAGCAAATCTGATCCAAACAGGAAAGTGTTGGATATTTCTTATGGTTCCAATTAACACCCGATCTATAACGGATGGTACGCTTAGGGTTGAACCGAGGAAGAGACCAACACACGATCTATACCTTTCCTTGTAGCTAACTATAACTTAACCATTGAATATATAAGATATAATTGATGATAACGACACATGATAGGAGGTTATTCTAATGGAGAAGAGGTGGATGACTAAGATGACACATGTTTTCCAAATATACTCTATGCATAATATCAAAAAAAATTGTTATGTTATTATTATTTTTGCTAAATTACATTATATTACTTATATAAGTTAAGAATACTTTCTAAAGTTCTATTTTAATTGAAGTTAACATTTTATCATTTATAAATGAAAAAAGTTATATATTGTAATGAAGAAAATCATAAATTAGTTAACAACAAATATTGATCTAACATATTCAACCATGATTATTACAATTTCTGAATCTAACATACGCAAAATACATTATTGTACCTTTTTTCCAAAATATTTTTTCATGCAACTTTTGTCAATAATTATTAAATGTATCTTATACTAATGTTCTTTTTATAATACTAACATAAAATTGTGTTTATAACCACAAAAGCAAACCATATAAAATGTTTTCATAATTCTTGTATGAACTGTATTAATACCAGCAAAGTTTTTTAAACAATTTGTTTGTTAAGATTAAATTTTATAAATAAATAAAATACATTTTTAAACATATAAAATGTATTCATAATTCTTGTATGACTTGAATGGTTAAGATTAAAAGTTTCAACATTCACTTTTAATCTTATCCATTAAATTTTATAAATAAATAAAATATTAAATCAACACACAATACTAAATCTAAATGCAAATTTGCATTGCAATTGAACTAGCAATTTGTTTGTTATTAGAGCATTCCCAATGGACGTACTAAAAGGTAAAACAAACTCAAATATAGCCCACAACCACAAAAAAGGCCTCCCAACGGACATGCTTCACGTGAGCTAAAATAAGTTTTTGCTACAGTTGCAAAGCATTTATGCCTTGCACTGTTCATTTGCCATTTATATTTTTTATTATTTTATCTTCTGTTCCGCTCCTTTCTCTCTCTTATTTTTTTCTTTCTTCTTTTTTCCCTTGTTCTTTTTTCCTTTGTTCTGTTCTGCTCCTCTCTCCCGTGGCTGTCAAACTCTTTTTTCCTTTTTTCCTTTCTTCTTTTTGTCAAGATATATATATATATATATATTTTTGTCTTGGACCTCATTAATAATACATGTATTGCTACAATGAATGTTGCAACTTCATTTTTTCTTTCACAATGAATGCTATGGGTAGTTACTCATTCATGAAAAAATTAAAAATTTATCAAATGAGACTTATTAAAAAAATATTTAATATATATTATACTATAGAAAATATAGATTATAAAATTTAATAAACTAGTTTTTTTAATGATTATATATATATATATATATATGACTTTTAGAGGAAATAATAAAAAATGAATAAATAATGAATATTTAATTGAAATAGAGTTGAGAGTAGAGAATCAAATGGGAGTGTTTTTTAAAGTAGTAAGCTAAAATAGAAAAAGTAGGGTTTTAAACTAAATTTTAGCTTAAATTTTAGCATGTCCATTGGAAATACTCTTACACGGCAGATACTTCTAGTTTGGAGCAGATTTTTTACACTGTACACGTTATTAAACACGGATTCATGTGATTTTCTGAACAGAAGATGTGATCTTCTGAACACAAGGAGACATCAATATGGGTCCATTAAATAAAAAAAACATTAAATCAACTTCTCTCATTACACGGCATGAACATACTTCTCCTTCCTTGACTTGAACAGTATCACTCTAACAGCCAGCCAGCCTAATCTTAGCTGGTTAAACACGGGCTGATGTGATATCTTCTAAACACACTTTTTGGCAATCCCGTCACCTGAACTGTCCTCTTCTTCGAGCTGCACGTCCCTGCTGCTGTGTTCTTCGGCTAGAAGGTAGAGTCCTCAAGTTCTTTCAGCTACAAAACCCCCTCAAGTTGTTTCAGCTACAAAACCCGAACTTCCTTCTTTTTAGCTGTCTGCCTCTATGTTTTCTTAATCTTTCTTCCATTCTCTTTTCGGGTTTGCTGTCTTTGGGTTGGCAGAGAGTATTAAATGCTTACAAGACTTCTCAATCTCACTCCATCTTCAGACTTCTCAATCTCACTCCATCTTCACTGCGTGTTAGGTGTCTGAACAGTGGGATGTGATTTTGTTACTAGGCTGTGACCAAATTTTACTGGGTTGTGACCGAAATTTGGTGGGGGTACTGGTTCTTTTCAATTTTCCTCTTTATTTGTTCAATCAACTTTGTGAATCCTTCAGGACGGTATGCTCTCTCTCTCTCTCTCTCTCTCTCTGTTATTAATTTCATTTCTCAAATCTAAGGTTAATATTCAAAACCCTAATTACATCATATTCTATTCAAATTAAATCATATTGAAAATTTTAATATTCAAAACCCTAATTAAAACATATTCAACTTAAATAATATTTTTATCTAAAAAAAAAAAAAACTTAAATTCAAACCCTTAATATTACCCTAAGTTTTTTGACATAAACTAATATATTATATGATTTTTTAATAACCTAATAATATAAATTCATATTTTAATACCTTTGCAGCAAAGATGTCTTCCTCATTAGTAAATAGTGCAATTAGAGATGGGCTGAAATTTAGAAATTTAGACTGTGTTTGTAGCAAAAGAGCATCAGTTAGGATTTCAGAATCAAGTTTAAACAAAAACAAATTGTATTATTGTTGTGCTGCCAACCGATGCGGTTTCTTTTCTTGGTGTTTGCCCATCAACCAACGAGCTGGCTGTGAAAGAATGGAAGAGATATCACAAGCAACCAGTTCTAAATCCATGGTTGATGCATCACAATTGCTTGATGCATCACAACTGTTACTGGACTTGCATCAACTTCAGTCAGAGATGCGTGGCATGCGTGATATGATCCAACCAGTACATCGTGATGACATCCAATCGTTGAAGAAGTTGTTAACAATAGGACTTGCTGTAATTGTGGGCCTTATTGTTATATTATGGTATCAAATTCAATAAATGTGTAGTGTAGTCATTACCACTTTTTGTAATTAGACAATATTTGGTTGAATGAATGAGGAAGCTTATTTGAATGAATGAATGTAGTGAAATGTATTCATTGAAATGTGTTGTGTACCAGAAAAATGTTTATTTTAACATTTAAGTCTGCCCAGAAATTGTGGACAATTTGCATCAATGTGTGGACATTAATGTCTATATTTTCTTGCAATGGCCATGCAAATTCATGCAATTTGATGCACGTTAAAACACTAAACAGTCACGTGAACAGTAAAATTCATCCTCAGAAAGTGTGGACAATTTGATAAAAGTGTGGACAAACTTGTCCACACTTTCTATCAGATACGTAAACAGTGTTTTACGTGAACAGTGAACTCTTTCTGATAAAAGTGTGGACAATTTGAACAAAGTGTGGACAATTTTGTCCACACTTTCTGTGAGATACATAAACAGTATTTTATGTGAACAGTAAACTCTTTCACAAAAAAGTGTGGACAATTTGAACAAAGTGTGGACAAAATTATCCATACTTGAAGAGCATGGTAAACAGTATACGTGAACAGTACACGTCAGCAGTAACGTGAACAGTCTACGTGAACAGTGTTCATATTGGCCTGAAAGTGTGGACAAAATTGTCCATACTTTCTACAAACTTGGTGCATGGTACCATATTACCCAGAAACCTGCCTTTACCTAGAAACCTGTTTTAACTTAGCCAATTTCTGCAAACTTGATTCAAAGTATACCACTAACATAACTTTCATAAAATTACTATATTCATGAAATTCACCATGACCTGAATACATAAAAAACTTAGAATAATCCACTACCAATCACTCAAATACGTATGCACTTCCATTATCATTGATTGAAACGACAAAATACATTAATTATCCACTCTAGCTAAAAACAATACAATCAATGGGTGTATATTAATGAAATGAAAGGAGCCTACACTTTCTCTTTCCTCTTGCAAAAACAACAACGCTGAGGATATACAAGATTGAGATGGATCCTTCCATGATACAAAAAAACTAACTACCAACGCATCCTTCCGTAATACAAAAAAAGGAGGATCGTTTAACAAAAATATATATATATATATATATTTACATATATCTAATCAAGGAAGGTTTAAGGCTTGGTCTTCGTTTCCATGAGCTTGAGTCTATGACATTGACTATAAAAGAAAACATTGTACAATAAGTATGCAATAACTAGGATTTAATAACCAATTTTTCCACATTACAAATATCTTTACCTCAGACACAAAACTCTAGGAAGACATTGGATTTGTTAAGTGTATAACTCCATCATGTGAATGTGGCATGGACACTGGATATTCCTACAATACAAAAATATATATATATATTCAACCATAAGCCCCAAAATAACATCTTTGCTACATATGAATAATAACAGTGCAAATCACCTATACTTACCATGTTTGATGTAGAGCAATCTCCATAAGCACTACCTCCAACCTAGGCCATCCAATCACAATTAAACCAAAATTAATAAATAATAATAGATTAGGATATTAAAAGAAGTGTGGTCTTTTAATTATGTACCCCAGTAGTTGATGTTGAATGAGCAAGATTCCTAGCAACGGTATTGTTCCTTTTCTTCTTTGGTTTTGAAACCGCTTCCTTCATTGATGACTTTAGCCGTTTCATCCTAGGTCGACCCTTACGCTTCACAACCGTAGGACTCCTTACAACTTCATTCCTAACAACATCAGGAGCAGCTCCAACACTATTCTTTCTCTGAGACGAGGGTTGTTTATCACATGAACGAGAAAAGTTGTCTTTCAAATCAATTAACAACTTTTCTAGAACATTAAAATTCTCTACAGACTCAGCCCTTATCTCAAGCACACCGACTGCTAGTCTATGTAACTTCTCGTACCTTTCCAAGACAGGGTTATGTTGTACATCATCTGTACAAGTGGAGACGTAAGTGTGTTTTCTTTTGATATTCTTTCTCCACCTGTCTAGTATATACCTGTCAGGAAGTATAGTCACACGTTGCTGGGAAAGCACAAATAAGGCATGCCTACATAATATCCCCCTAAACTCAAACATGCGACATACACAGCCAACCAAGCATTCAGAGCTATTGAATCTCACCCCAAAAAGCTTCCCTGGGCATGCTTCATCTTCAATCTTGTATTTGACTTCATCACTACCTTTAACAAGCTCATTTACTATACAACCTTGTCTCCCAGCAAATTCTAGTCGCACCCGTTTAAAAATCTCATGGGTGTAAGCTTCTTGGAACTGTTTCTCCATAGGAGATGATGATGAACACTCCAGCTTGCCTTTGAAACACTCAAAATCTGATAAAATCTCTTTTTCAACCTTATTCCGCATTGCCTTCTCGAATTGCTCCACAAATACTTTCAAAGTTGTAGAGTTATGTACGTAACCATCAAAAAAGGCATTCATTGATTCCGAACGTTGGATTGACGACATTCCCGTAAAAAAATTGGAATTGAGAAATGCGGGAATCCATCGTTCTCGTTCCTCATATAACTTGGCCAACCACTCATTCTCCTCAAGATGATGCAAAGTGATGGTATGATTCCATTTTTCTTCAAACTCTTCCACTGTCATTGAATCATGCACGGCTTTAAGCAAATAATGCTTTATATCTTGATAAGCTTCCAATCCAGCAAGCTTCATTGGCAACTTCATCGTAATATGCCAAATACACCAACGATGAACAGTTTCCGGAAAAACTATTTCAATGGCCTGCCGCATTGCTTGGCATTGGTCTGTGATAATGGCTTTTGGAGCAATGTCACATATACTTTGCAACCATTGCCTAAATACCCACATAAACGAATCCGTGTCTTCACTTGACAATAACCCACAACCAAGTATAATAGATTCACCATGATGATTAATTCCAATAAAAGGGGCGAATGGCATATCATACTTGTTTGTTAGATATGTGGTGTCGAACGTGATTACATCATTAAAGGATTCGTATGCTGCCCTACTCCTCGCATCAACCCAAAATACATTTCGCACACGTAACTCATCATCCAAATCCAATGCATGGTAGAAGTTAGAATTTTTAGCTTGCATTCTAACGAAGTAATCGTGCAAGGCTTGTCCGTCACCCTCCTTACACTTTAAACGACGTTCCTTTTCAAGAAAGTTGCGAACATCTCTTTGATTATACGTCACATTTTCATAACCCCTTGCTTCAACGACGGAAGCTTTAATACTACTATTTATCCTAACACCGACATTGTCATTAATCAAGAGTCTCCTTCTTGTATCCGTGCTTATATGCCGAAAAGCAGCAAAATGCCTGGATTTACTAGGACTCAACTCATGATTATGATCCTCAATAAAACTCAATATCCTCTATTTTTTATCGGTAATATCTATCAAAGCTTTGATCCCAGCTTCACACGCATTTTTTATTGTCGACCTCTTCTTGGAAGGATCATTAACCGAACTACTGTATTTTCCCTCTCGGTTACACTTCAAGTTTACATTAGAAGTCTCACTAAAGCCCTTCTTTTTTCTTGAATTCCTTGTCATTGTTGCAAATCCTTTTGAATAAGCATAATGCTTATAAAATTCAATGACTTGTTGAAGTGAATCAAACTCCATTCCAACCCTTGGTTCAATCACTGAATTCCTCACACTCTCAGGTGTATCCTCCTGCATGTTTCCCTCAACAGGCTGTGGTAAATCCTCCACAAAACTATTACTAGCACCAAAGGATCTAACACCATCCATCTCTTGTATACTCATGACTGCAACAACCTATAAGCCAAATATCAAAGTTAATTATAACATGTAATGTAAACTTTACCAAATAATTTATCATGTACCAATAATGATATACAACCTAAACCTAAAGTATTACATTGTAACTAGTATCAATAACAGAAAACATTCAAACACACCAACACACACTCACTAAAATTATTAAAAAATAACAAGATATCATGAAGATGCAGGTACACCCTTTTAACTGTTTTCATGTTCCATGTTCTGAAATGAAGCTATTTAGGACTTTTTTGGATTCTTGTACTGTTTCTCAATTGACAAGCTATGAACTTTATATTTTTTTGTAACTATTTTTTCATAACATCCATAGAAACCAACATGTACCAACAACCTATGCAACATCCTTAACATTCATAGAAAGTGTGGACAATTATCTTTAAGTTTGGACATTATTGTCCACATTTTTTGGTAAATGGTAATAACATGCAAGTGAACCCAGAACCAACATAGCAACAATTACATTTGAAAAAACCCATTATCATTAAAAAAATAACATGAAAAAACCCATTAAACATCTATAGCCATAATACAATAATCATGAATATTTTGCTAAACCTAAAACAAGCATAATTTTTTTTTTTTTTTTTTCATTTTTTATTACACAAAAAAATATGTACAGATTATCACTAAAAATAAACTTAAATAATATACACAACTAACAAAAAAGAAAAAGAGGAAAAAAAAAAAAGCATACCACGTGAACAGTGCAGTCAATGCACCAGTGCAATGGACCTCCAAAACTCCAAAACTCACGTTAAATGTTGCTCCAAATCTCAAATGTTGGTCTCTGTCTCTGCTCCAAATGGTGACTTTGTTTCAAGCTCAAGCTCAAACTCAAGCTACAATGGCAGCAATACTGTTTTACAGAAAAAAGTTTCTATGTTTAGGATTACTGTTTCATTATTATTGGCAAGAAATAATAAGTACCAAAACTTCAAAAATCCAACCTTAGAATTAACTTGATCTTCTCGGCTAAGTTGTCTTTTTTTTTTTTTTTTACTTTCTGCTTGCTGGGGCTATGGACGTGTGTTTCAGACTTTCAGGGACATACTGAAGAAGAAGACAGGCGGAGTGGAGGGAAAAAAAAAAAACAGCAAGTGGACCTCTCACGTGCTTTGCCATGCCCCATTTTTAGCCAAATTTTTAGTGTGTTTGGCAACAAGGATAGTTGCATTCTTAATGAAAATTGCTGATTTTGCACTTATGGGACCCACAGATGGACTTGCTGCCGTGGCCCAGTTATTTGCTGCCACATCCATGGTGTGAAAGTAGCAGCGTCCATACTAAAATTATGGAAATTATAAAAGTAAAACTCCGAATAGAAATTATAAAAGTAAAAGTCATCCATTGTTGGGAGATTCATGATCATCAATTTTATCATTAATGATTTGTCAATATCTTTTAGTGGGTATTGACATACATGATCGATATATCATATTCACTAATTTTCCTGTGTATAACACGGGTTTGCAACTAGTTAATGTTTAAAAAGAAAAAGAAGAATAAAGCCCACAAAGCCCAAAGCTCACAAGCCCACAAGGTTCACAAGCTCACACTCTCCTTTCTTAGCTGCATCACACTAGATCACTGCCCAAAGGAGTTATGCACATAGTTGTAGAAAATCTTGTATCGGTATGCAAACCGATATGAGATACCCTCCATTCCACCTCAGGTAAAATTTCGGGGTGTTTCGGTGTGTTTCGGCCGGATTACTTTTTTGGTTTTTTTTTTTTTTTTTCTCTGCTCTCCTTCTTCTTCTTCTTTCTTTTTTCCGCCCATCTCTCTCCTTCTTCTTCTTCTTTCTTCTTTCTTCTTCTTTTCGGTTTTTTCCGCCCAGCTCTCTCTCTGCCACTTCTTTTTCTTCTCCTTTTTGTCTTTTTGTCTTTTGCTGAATGGGTTGATTGGCTCAAGAAATATGATCAAGATATTTAACACATTGAAGGGCTGTGATTGTTGTTTTGTTCTGCCACTTCACTCTTTTTCTTTTTTGGTTTTACGTGCCCATCAAGTGTCAGTGATAACAAGTCACTTAAATTTAAAAATTTTCAATTATTCTACATTTTATTTATTTATTTTATAAACACTTAATCCTCCTATTTATATGCTTATACATAGCCAGTCATGCACATGTGAACTTTAAATATTATGAAGATACATGATGTATGTCCCTAAATTCCTATACATTATCATTTGATTTGTAGCTTATTTAAATTTATTGATTAATCTTTCTCTTTTTATTATTGACTAATTATTTTTACCGTTTGGAGTTTTTTGGGTTTTATTTATTTTATAATTTTCTAAATAAGGATTGTTTTGTTGTCTCTTTTAGATTTTATATTTTTATTATTTATTATTCAAATACTATTTCTATTATTATTATTATTATTATTGGTTTATAATATTAAAGATTCTTAATAAATTATATAGATTTTGATCAATAAACATATAAATAAGTAAATTAATATATATATATATATATATTAGCGGTAAACCTGAAACGAAACGTCGATATTGATCGGTACCGAAATATTTCATTCCAATGGCCAAACCGAAACGGCCACCGAAACGGAATATACAACTTTAGTTATGCGTGGATAGCAACTTTATAGGAGCAGCAGCCAGACTTCACGTGGGGGCAGCAGGAGAGAAATGAAATGAAAAGAAACAAAAAAAGAAAGAAAAAGTGGGAGACAAGTAGAAGTGCGGCAGCTGGAAAAGAGAGAAAAGAATGAAAATGAAATAGAAAAGCTGGAAGTTCACGTGGAAAGAAGAAAAGAAGAAAGAAAAGTGGGCGGCAAAGCAAGAATAAAGAAAGAGAGAAGCAATGTCTGTATACTCTCGATATACAACCATGCTAGGGACGGAAATAGGGGGGAGAACCATAAGCAGAAAATAAGAGAGAAGCATACGGCCTGAGGGCTACTGCCTGGGAGCAGTTAGTTCTTATTAAAGTTTTTCCTAATTTTCTCTCTAGTATTTATTTTTCTAGTTTTCTTTTTGTAATTTCTTGGTCATGATTGGCTAGATTTTTAGCTTAGGGGGAATCCAAATTTGTAAGGTAAACTAATTTATTTTAAATTCATTTTGAGTTTCAATGTTTAAAAATTTATTATTTGATTGTTCTCATCTTCTTATTATTTATGGTTTTATGATTTGAATCTTTTCATGAGTTCAATCTTATTTTTCTTATAGTTAAGTAAAGATTTTAGTTCCATTAAATCTAAGAGCTCTTAATTTCATTGGATATTACTTTTTATGGCATTGTGAGTGTGTCGATTTTAGGTTTTTCCAGTGTAGTTATTTATTATGTGTTTAAATCAATGAACAATCAAGTAGTATTTCTAATTTAGATTTTATTAAAAATACTTTTTATTGCAAATGTTGCAATTGAGGGTTTGGGATGTGAAACCTCCAATTGTGTAAATCCATGGATTTAAATTGAATTAAGTTATCTTAGTAAATTGGAGGAACCCAAAGTCCTAGAAATTTTTAGAATTAAGTTTCTTTTCTATTTAAATTGTGACTTTTCAAATCAACCAAAATATTTTATCGATTTAATTTCAATTGTTTACGTGTTTACCTTAAAATCCCTCTCTTCGTGGTACGACAACCCACCTTACCATATATACTACCTTTTACCTTATATATCTATACACATATTCATACATATCAAATTTGATTAGTCTCCATTAAAGAACGACGTTTTGGAGGCTGATCAGGAGCTAAGGTGGAAGCGCACGAGAAGTTTCGATTTGTGAGGCTTGATACAATTCAAGCCAAGGTGGAGATTTGTTAGAATTGGCTTGGAATTATTGTCAAAGTTGGTTGGCAATGTTTTGTACTCTTTATGACAAAGTGTGCATGTGATATTGTTGGAAAACACTATGTTAGTGTAACAAGCACTAGGTTAGTGTAACAAGCACAATGTTGGCACTATGTTGGGTAAGGGTTAAGTTGTGTAGTTAGCCATAGTTGTGTACATCTATATAAAATACCCCATAGAGGAGCCAAGACACATAATACGCAAACATTAGAGAAGGAAGAGAGAGTTTTCTCTAGTTTCATTCTTAATGAGTGAGAGTGTTCTTTTGGGTGTATTTGGGGTTTGGGTTATGTGAGAGTGCTTACATGCTACTATTATAATTTCCCAATCTTATAGTGAAACGTTCTCCCTGTTGCTTCTTGTGGACGTAGGCATATTGCTGAACCACGTAAACTCTTTGAGTTCTTTTTGTACATTTATTTTCTATTCTAGTCTTTATTAACGTTGCACAAACAGTTTAATTTGCACAACAATTCCCTCACTTTCCACTTTTTCTCTCTGTCAGCCCCCACCAAACAGATAACCCAGACTCTCTCTCTCTCTCCTATGTTCTCTTTTCATGCTGCCACTGCTTACTCCACACCGCCGATTTCCTTTTCTTCGTTCTCTCTTATGATTTTTTTTTTTTTTTTTTTTTTTTTTTTTTTTTTTTTTTTTTTTTTTAAGATCTGTTTTTATTTTTCTTCTAGATTTGTCCTAAAAAGAAATCAAACTCTATAGAAAAATTTCAACAAAAAATTTGTTCAAAATACACGTGAGAGAGACAACGAGATCGAGAGAGAGAGAGCTTTGGGTCTTGGGATGGCCTTGTTGTATGAGTTTTGTGTTGGATCTAAGCTTGCCCAAATGTAGTGATTCATGGATGGCTGTGGCTTTTGGGTTTTGGCTGAAGGTGAGTTTGGCTATGGGTGTTGGGTAAATTTGAGAATTTTTTGGTGTGTAATTGTTTGGATGGTTGCATTTGGGTAAATTTTTTAAGAGTAAATATGTTGGTTCTCTGTTTGGATGCCAAGAAAATATTGGAAAGAAAGACATGGGTTTGTGATGGGTTTCTCATGGCTGAAGAACACATTACCGGATCTGAGATGAGTTTGGATTGTTATTATTATTATTTTTTTAGAATTAGATGGGTTTGGATTTGATGGTTCTAATCTGAAAGGAAAGAGTTTGGTTTGTGATGAAGCTGAAATTTTTTGAATGGTAGGATTTCAAAGGGGTGGGGGGTGCTAGAACGTAGGAGAGAGAGAGACCGAATATGGGCAGAGAAGAGAGAGAAAAGAGAGAGAACGGGGGAGAAGAGAGAGAAAGTGGGAGATGAGAGAAAGAAGAATTTAATTCTGTTAGTTATCTGTTAAATAGGTTGAGAAACTCACATGATGAGGACATGTGTCCACCTTAAAATAATGACACCTAAGCAGTTTATAATACTAGGCTACAAAACAATTTGTAGCCAAACTCTGTCCGGAAAAACGTTTCTTAAAGAGAAGATATCGAGCCAAAATCTTCTCTTGAATCGTCTCTATTTTCAAACTGACATTGTTTTGACATGAGTATAGAATAACATTGTTTGGTAAAATAATTTAAAAAAATGTGATATTGGCCAAAAATTGTCTATTTTTTTTTTTTGGATCTTGAGATAGAAATTTACACTACATACATGCACATAATATTTTGGGAGGGCAGAAGAAATTCGAATCTCTTCCAAATAGGCGGAGGGAATTTTCTTGCATCACTGGGCATGGCCTAGTGGGCAAAATTGCCCAAATTTGCTAACAATCTCCAACAGATGGCCCAAAACTATTTCACCCCAAAAACCGTTCTGGGACGGTCTCACCCACCCAATGGCTCGATCAGTAGTGGGTCCACCTGGTCGGACCATGTTACCGAAAAGTTACCGGG
>BKZX01029017.1:20242-60128 GCA_014362285.1 Fagus crenata
AAAAAAAAAAAAAAAAAAAAAAAAGTTTCTTCTAAAGTTCCTACATTGCGCTGAAACTGAAAGGCCAAATTGCGTGTAAACAAAGCCAGACTACTCCTTAAGCTGTGTCCTCTCTTTTCTTCTCTCTCTGACTCTCTGAAATTAAATTAACCAACAAACCCAGCCCAGTTGAACACTCCACTTCTGTTGAAAATTTTTGAAAGTGAGATTGGCCAAGCCGGATTCCTCCACTTCAATGGGCATTTCTCAAATTTTTAATTTTTTTTTAGAAAAGGTATAGTTTCACCGATGTGTTATTTTCTTTTTAATTTTTCTTCAGTTGTAATTGATTGATTGATTGATTTATTTATATTTTTCATGCAGATCTATATTGTGATTCAATATGTTACTAGTATATTTTCAATGAATTTAATGGGCGTGACCGCTCCGACATCTTTCCCAACTTCTTCTTCTACTTCTTCTTCTACTTCCCCCCGATGGAAGTATGATGTCTTCCTCAGTTTTAGAGGCGAGGACACCCGCAACACATTTACGGATCTCATATATGATGCTTTGATTACAAAGGGCATTAATACCTTTAAGGACGATGAAAAACTTGAGAAAGGAAAACCCATTTCAGATCTCTTCAAAAAGATAGAAGAATCCAGATTTGCTGTTGTCATTTTCTCAAAAGACTATGCATCTTCAACTTGGTGCTTAGATGAACTTGCAAAGATCGTTCAGTGCGAGAAAGAGATGGGAATGACAATTCTACCTGTCTTTTATGATGTGAAGCCATCTGATGTACGCTCAGCAAATGGAACTTATGCAGTGGCCTTAATTGAACTTGAAAAACGTTTCAAAAACAAGGTGAAAACATGGAGAGCTGCTTTGACTCACGTGAGTTATATCTCTGGATGGCCTGTAATGGGAAGGTAATATTCCTTGTTTGATATATTTATGTCTTGTAATCAATATTGATGACACACTTCATATATGTGACTCCATTTTGAACCTTAGCTACATACATATTTGTAGTTCTTTCAATCTTGTCTTGTGCCAATTAATTTACATAGTTTTGTTTCAGCACACAAAATATCTACCATATTTTCTTGCAACCTATTTATTGGTGGTTCAAAGTCATCACGTATTGTTCTCTACTTCTCTCTTCATTGCAGGCCTCTCTCACAAATTATCCAAGGCATTGTGGGACAGATATCGCGTCACTTGAGTTATGAATTCTCAGAACTTACGGAGGGCCTGGTAGGAATAGACTCTCGAGTGGTGGAATTGCAGTCATGTTTAGCTGTAGGCGTAGACGATGTTCGCTTTATAGGGATTTGGGCTATGGGGGGAATGGGTAAGACAACTCTTGCTAGAGTTGTTTACCATATGGTTTCTCAAGAATTTGAAGCTTGTAGTTTTATTGAAAATGTTAGACATGTTTCTGAAAAAGATGGTTTACTTCCATTGCAACAAAAACTTATTTCAGAAATTTTGAAGGAAAAAAATTTGATTATAGAGGATACTTCTAAAGGAGTTCTCCTTATCAAGCGTAGGTTTGAGCATAAAAGGATTATTCTTGTTCTTGATGATGTAGATGAATCAAACCAGTTAAAAATGTTAGCTTGGAAGCATGATTGGTTTGGTCCGGGCAGTAGAATTATCATAACAACAAGAAATGCGGATTTGTTGAAGCAACCTAAAGTAGATGAAATATATGAAGTTAAAGGATTGATTGATAAAGATGCTCGTCATCTGTTTTCTTTGAATGCTTTTGAAAAAGAGCATGTCCCAAATGATTACTTAGAACTGTCCAAAGATTTTTTAAATTATGCAAGTGGTCTGCCTTTAGCTCTTGAGGTTTTGGGTACCTTTTTGTCCGGAAAAAGTATTGATGTATGGAAAAGTGCGTTAGAGAGGCTCAAAGAATTTCCTGAGCCAAAAGTTATCCATGTACTTCAAATAAGTTTTGATGCACTTAATCCCCCCGTGAACGAAATATTCCTACATATTGCATGCTTCTTCAATCATGAGAAGAAAGATCATGTCATGGAAATACTAGATAGTCTTGGCCTTTACTCTCTCGTTGGATTGAGCGAACTCATTGATAAATCTCTCTTGAAAGTTTTGGATAATGATATATTGTGGATGCATGATTTACTTGAAGAAATGGGTAGGTACATAGTTCATCAAGAGAGTCCTGATCAGCCTGGGAAGCGTAGCAGACTGTGGCTTTTTAGAGACATTGACAACATATTGAAAAGAAATACGGTAAGAGGTTATTTAGAAAATTTGAGCTCATTTCTTATCTTCTTGTTTAACAAATTTAAAATTTGAATAGCTATGCTAATAATATATTTTTCAATTCACCAATTCTTTCTTGATTATTAGGGAACAGAAGTAGTTCAAGCCATAGATGTGAGGAATATTTATCCTGAAAAAAATGAGGTACAGTGGAACCCTGAGGCCTTTTCAAAGATGTCCAATCTTAAATTTCTTAGAGTTCGTAATATTCTCCTTAAACATGGCCCCCAACATCTTCCTAATCATTTAAGAATTCTTGATTGGAGTGAGTATCCTTCAAAATCTTTGCCATTAAGTTTACAGTCAGGTGAGCTTGTTCAACTTCATTTGCAACGGAGCAAAATCGAACTACTTTGGATAGGAAAAGAGGTAAAAGTGTTATTATGTATCCTCATACAAATCTGCTTTTTATTTTTTTATTTTTTATTTTATTTTATTTAAGTATACAACTTTGCTACTAAATTTCAATAAAGGGACTCTTGGAAACTAAACATTCGAAACTTTTTTTTTTTTTTTTTAATAGAGTTTTGACAAGCTGAAGTCCATCGATTTGGCTTACTCCTCGAACCTGATTATAACCCCAGACTTCACTGGAGTTCCGAATCTTGAGAAATTAGTTCTGGAATGGTGTATAAATTTACGTGAGCTTCACCCATCCATTGGAACTCTTCAAAAGCTTAGTCTTCTTGATCTAAAATATTGCAAAAAACTAATTCATCTTCCAAGCAAGTTTGAAATGAAGTCTCTTGTGACTCTTAAACTTTCTGGTTGCTCGAAAGTCAAGAAAATACCGGAATTTGTGGAAAAAATGAAATGCTTACAGAAACTTCATCTGGATGGCACTGGTATTACAGAGCTACCTTCATCTGTTGGACATTTGACTAGCCTTAGTTTATTGAATTTAAGCCGTTGCAAAAATCTTGTGTGTCTTCCAAGCACCATTTGTAGTTTAAAGTTGCTTGAATCGCTTTATCTTCGGGGATGCTCAAAATTTGACAATTTGGTAGAGAACATTGGGAATGTCGATGGTCTGAAGGAGCTTTATTTGAGTGGAACAGCTATAAAAGAGCTGCCAGCATCAGTTGAACGTTTCACTTGTCTTACTTATTTGACTCTAAGCGATTGTAAAAATCTTGTGTGTCTTCCTAGCACTATTTGTAGTTTGAAGTTGCTTAAATCTCTTGATCTTTCTAGATGCTCAAAATTTGAAAATTTGCCAGAGAACCTAGGGGATGTTGAAGGTTTGAAGGAGCTTAATTTGAGTGGAACATCTATAAAAGAGCTGCCATCATCAGTTGAATATTTGACTAGTCTTACTTATTTGACTCTAAAAGATTGCAAACATCTTGTGTGTCTACCTAGCACCATTTGTAATTTGAAGTCACTTGAATGTCTTAATCTTTTTGGATGCTCACAATTTGACAAATTGCCAGAGAATCTAGGGAATATCAAAGGTCTGGAGGTGCTTGATTTGAGTGGAACATCTGTAAAAATGCTGCCTTCATCAATGGAACGTTTAACTAGCCTTACTGATGTGACTCTAAGAGATGGCCATCGTCTTGTCTGTCTTCCTTGCACCATTTATGATGTGAAGTCTTTCAAAAATTTTGGTTTAGCCACGAATGTATGGGTCATGAAGTGAACATACAAGTGCCTTCTTATTATGGGTGGGATGAACAGATGGGAATTGGTATGTGCATTGTTTTTGTACCCAATGAGTGTCATCAAGACCCTAGAGATTGTCAACTATCATGTTGGTTTGAAGTCAATGGATGTCAAATGGAATTTCAACACTCTTTAGATTTACGGAAAAATATGGTAAAGTTGAATCGCATCACCTTTGGCTGCTCTGTTGACCCCATGAATATTGTTCCAATCACTCTCTTTTCAGCTCCATTTGGAAAAAAGTATTGATTCCAATTGATGTGAACAGATTCAGTCAACTCGAAATTGAAATATCTAGCTGGGGCTGGGGCTTCAAGGTGGAGAAAATTGGGGTCTGTTTGGTATATGACCAAGATATCTGAGATCTCAATCGAGCTATGGGACAGGGCAGCAACAACAGCAGCATGCTCTATGTGTTTTTGGGTCGTCTCCATCATGATCCTGATGATTTAGCTGCAAAAGGTACCGGAAATAAGTGAAGCCATGATGAGGATGATGGGGATGATGGGGCTGGACCTAGTGGATAAGGCTACTATAATGAGGAACCACATCCAAAGAGGATTCAAAGACTCTGAGGAATCTAGTGAAAGTGACTTGGAAGGTAAACTTTTCAGCTTCATTACACATGCTGTAAGTCATCATCTTTCTTCCTACTATTACAAGTCTGGTTTATGTTCAGTGTATTGTATGCTACATAGTTCATCTTGTAGTTTAGTGTTGCTAATGATAGTGGCTCGATAGTAATTATTGTATCTGTAGCTAGTGGAATACACGTGCTAATATCAGATTGGTAGTTAGCGTGATTAGTAGAGTCAGTTATTTAGTTAGGAGTTAGTGGAGTCTGTTAGGTGCTTGGTTATCAAAATCGGGATTCTACCCTGAATCGTTGAGAGGGTTTCGTAAATCGAATCGTAAATTTGAATCGTAAATAGTACTGGAGCCAGTTTTTCTGTTATTTTTGACTTGTTTTGGGTCCGTATGTAAAACAGAGCAGTAGCTCTTTCTTTAATCAAGCAAGCATTATACCAATCATCTTTCTAGGGTTTCTGTGATTTTCTTCTCCATTTCTCAATCTCTGCTTGCTACTTTTAATATGGTATCAAAGCAAGTTATTTCCTACATGTCACCCAATATAATCAGTTCATGTGTTTGCTGGTCTCACCACGTGTGAGGGGGCTTGTTGAGAGTCAAAAGTCTCACATTGGACATTTAAAACCTTGCATCTCTAAATATAAGATTTTGGGCCTCTCCACCCATTGCCAATTGGTTTTGAGGTTGGATGCTCTAAAGTTAATATGGTATCAGAGCCTTGTTACCTTGGTTTTGAAGTTGCACAACTTTTTTCAGTTTGGTAATAAAAGAAAGAGGAGTGAATGATATTTTTTGGTACCAAAGATAAATACAAGTGAAAGGTTTATAAGTAAGTTATAGTCCATACAATACAAAAACAGTAGAAGCCTATGTCAAAAACAAAAATCTGCTGAATCTCTGGCTAAGTATCTGTTATGTTGCAGCAGAGTAGGAGGCACATGATAGAACTGAACTGATGCAGTATACGTCTTTAAAACAAGCAAATCTTTGACAAACATTCTGGATGTGGTTAGGTTCAAACTTGCTAGATGGAATAAGGATTGTCTAATGGTCATTAAGATTGCGGTAGCTCTGTGCTGTACTGTCCATGTGAAAACTCTTTGAAACATAACATTTCCTTGCCTATTTTTTACTTGTGCAGCAGCTCCCCAGTATGTTTTCTTTTGTCAAAGGTCACATTCTATAAATAGTATGGTGCACCAGTTTTGAATAAAAATTGGTCTGCTTTGCTGGGGCGTGATTCTATCTAATGGCCCTTCCTGTTGTGCATCACAATGGGCATTAGTTCATAAATCATATAATCAAGAAGCATACCAAGTTTGTATATGTGGTTGTGCCCAAAGAGTACATTGGTCTGGGTAGTTCTCTTGTTTTTGTACCAAGGGGATTAACTACCACTGAAGCGATAAGTGAAGGAGTTCATCTGTTTTGAGTGTGATAGAAGATGCAAACAATACCAGTCTAGCTGTTTCGTAATGTCAAAAGAGATGTTCTAAAATATATGCCTGTTGTTGACATAATCCATAAGTTGACTCTAAACTTGTAATTCTGTTATGTAGTTCAGATTTCACTGGCAGAGAAAATTGTTACCTTAAAAGGATTCTTCATCTTTCAAAGGGCCTTCTAATGATATAGGTTTTGAGCTGTGAGATTTTGAGTTCCACTGTGTTGTTGTTGCCTCAGTAAATGGTAGCCCTTCTTTACTGCGAACTCTCCTGATGAGGTATACGGGCCATATTAAGGTGTCCATTGGGTTGAAGAAAGATATTGGTTGTTGAGCAATTTGTAAAGCATCACTTCTTTCATACAAGGAATGTAATAAGGAAAGATCAATTTTTTGTTTCAGTCTTGATCAGATCAGCAACTTTGTCCAGGGTGTCTGTGGTTTCCAGCAGAATTTCCCTTCATTTTTTTGCCATATAACATGGTGTATAGGAATAGTGCTTCCATCTCCTACCGTCCAAATTGCTGAAGTAAGGATAGTGTCCTTTGTTTTCATAATGCTCTAATATCCCCATGATGCAGTAGGTGGAACCTTTGCATTAAGTGACTAATAAGTATAGAAAAAAATATCTGATGTAGAATGAGCTGATTTTACCCAAAGGCATGAGAATATGGCACCAGGCTGAACTGCCTATTAGTCAAGCCCATGGAATAATTATTTTCTTTTTCGTAGGTGAATAATTTATTTTGGGAAAACTCATAACCTAGGATTCTTGATGTAAAGTCCTACACTAACCTTGCCAGCTAGGTGTCATGCCTGAGTTTGAGATTACATATATTCATCTTGATGCTTTCAAATTCTAACTTCTGGCTGAGTTTTCTTTTAATTGTGTTGTGCGTGTGCAGGACATTACAGAGTGTTTGACAACATTATATCTCAAACATTGTCAGCGTGAAAAACGCTGCTTATACGAAGGTTCAACTCCACCTGGCGAGTTTCGTAATTCATGGGTAATTTTGTCTGTTGAACCTATGGAACTGAGTTGATTTCTCCTCAACTTGTGATATTTCCAATTACAAGTATTTGGTGATAGCTTTTTGTCTCCTTCATGACAGAATGGACTTACTGTGCTTCAAAACTTGCAATGGAGAAGAATAATGAGATACATACTTGGGACGGGCTATGATGATGACAAAAATCAAGTTAGTTTTTGTATTCTAATTTGCTTTCAACTATATTACCTTCATGAACATTTAACAACACTAGTTTTGGTTGAGATTAAAGCAAAAACCTTTAATGGGAGTGCTTTTGTTTTACTTGGTACAGGTTTAGGGAGCGAAGGAAGGTCCTTATGAGTTCAAGCCTGTTTCTGCCTCTTGTTTCAATGACATATTCTTCATCATCAATTGCAGTGTTCTTCATCATTTCTGATAAAACGACATCAGTGTGTGCGAGAAGAAATTCCCAGCTTGAAGACACCTTGAGACGCCAGGGATGATAGATTGCAACTCTAAGTTGCAGTGGTATGCTTTAACCTGATGCTTTGTATTGGGATGTCATTCTTGGGCAGGCATGTTAACATGTGCCTGTTTTTTTAGTTTCTCATTGCTGAGCAAGAAGGGTAATGTTTATTTCTTTCTAAAAGTTGTGTTTGACTCATTTTAATTGAGTTCAATGTGGGGTTACTCTGTCGTAAGGGTTATAATGTTGGACCTAGCTTTGCATTATGCAGTGTATTTCCTCTAGTTTTTTAGTGAACTATCTTCTTGGAATCAAATATTAAGGACTAAGAGCACATGGAGCTATCCCTTTGTCTATTGATCAGAAAAGTATATTGCATCATATTAAATGTTCTTTCTCTCTAATTTGTAAAATGCAATTCGAATACAAGCATAAGGTATTAGTTGTAGTTGTAATAATGAAATTCCTGCTTTGACTTAAAATATAATTACTTCTAGTGATCGAAATGGCATACATATGATACAGTTAGTTGGGAGAGATCTGTACTTTAATTATACCTGCTCGAGTGAGATACAAGCGAATGAGCGGAGTCATTCTACACCTACATGCAATTGTTGTCAATTAGAATCACTGCCGATGGGACTGCTTCTTCGATCAAAGATCAGAAGGCCTAGAACGCTAGACTTTGCACTCAAGGTTCGCCTCAATTCCAACTCATCTTTTATTTATTTTATTTAAAATTTATTAATTTAATGCATTGTTTGGTCATTTTTGGAGCTGAAGTTGAGAAATTATTTGGGGGTGTGTTCTATCATTTAGGCTCTATTCGGTTGTTGTGCTGAGGGTCTAATTAGTTGGTTAATTGTTGATTAATATTTTCAATTTGGTCATAATATATATATTTTTTTTAACTGTCCAGATGCTTTGAAATTCTAAAGCTAGATGCTTTGAGTTGTATTTATGATCTATTTGGTTGCTTAGAAAAGGGTAGAAAACAGAAAAGTAATTAAAGGGTTTTGATTAATATTGGCTTTTGCCGATTGGGACCTGATAATTGGAGAAAAAAAGTATTATCAAAGAGTTTGAGTTTGACACAACTGCTTGGTTAAGTTGAGGTAAATATGTAAAAATAAAATGGTAATTAGTTTTTTATTTATATTTTTCCTTAGCTTTCACAAAACTGGTTAGAGGGTTTGTTTCCCCTTATGAACTGGTGAATTCAATTGGAAATGCGTGTGTGTGTGTGATAGAAAAAAATTAAGTCAACTGTCTAGTAGATGTATCTAAGTTTGGTTGGGTGGATTATCTCTTTTCTTGGCCTTTTTTTTTTTAGTAGTTGTACAGAGCCAGTGTTGTTGTAATTATTTGTTCGTTTGCATTTACAGAATATGATCATCAGAATGTCTTACATATGCATATATGCATAATTTGAAGAAAGTGTTCGTGAAGGATTCAAGAATGCTTCCAACGCGTGCATTGCCAGTGCTGTGCCCATGCTATGTGATAGTCATCTTTTATGAAGTAAAAAATTGTGTTGGACCTTTTCTTTGTTTCTAATTTCTTATCTACCTTGTTTTTTGAGGTTAGATTGGTTGGAAAATGAGGTTATATGGACTCCTTTATCACTTGGGAGGACTGAATCAGACATTTTACTTTGTAGGAAATGACAACAACTAGAGGTTTTTATGTTTTATCAGTGGGCAAGTTCTACTTTATAGGTTTCTGATCATAATAAAGGAAAGAAACCTGGGATTTTCTACTGGAGCTGCAAAGTTGCAAAATGGATCATAGTTCATGTACTATATGTTTAAGGAGTTGAAGTTCCATTGGATTGATACCTGCTTAGATATTGCTTTGAGAAAATGTTTTTGATCATAGTTCATCTACTCTATGCGTGAACAAAGGCCTTACTTTCTATATCTTTTTTGTGAGCTCTTGTTTCCCTTACATGAAGATGTTGTATGGAAATCATTGAAACTCTTTGGCTTGTGGCTTATTTAGCTGTGGATGATAGGTTATGTGGTGTGGGAACTAATTGAAGCACATGAAAAAGCTGCTGCAAGTTAGCTGTTACTTTTACCTTCTTTTAGATCAATTAGAGTAAGTGAATCATCAAATTTATAGGAAAAAACCAATTAGGTTAATAATAATTCATTAAATGTACTGATGATGATAAAGGTGTGCGTATGCTGAGAAATCACATTTTAATGAATTATGTTCTTCGTTCCTGTTTAGTCCACATATTTCTATTTTGTCCCGTACATGCAGATCATGATTTTTATTTTTTATTTTTCTTGTTCATATCTCAGTTGGTTGCAGTTTGTGTGATTCCTTCGGCAAAGGCAAACCTCAACTATACTGCTCAGGCACTTATTGTATTTGCTGGATTCTAGTGAACTTTGTTGTTATTATTCTAGGAACATTGCATTTTAGTTTTAGGGTATTCTACTTCTGCAACCACATAGTTTAAAAAGAAAAAAAAAATCTATGGATGAATCATATTTTTCTTGTTTTTATGCTGCCATTATCAATATTCTAAAGAAGTTTAAAGAAAAAGTAGTAGTTATAAGAGAATTTACAAAAGAAAATCTTGAAATAGCTTCATTTGTTGATTTGTACTCCCCCTTCCCCAAAAGTAGCATCTTAAAAGTTTTAACAGTGTAATTTTGTGATTGGTCAACAACTTCAATTGCAGCGTTCTTCATCATTGCTGATAAAATGACATCAGAGCCGAGAAGAAATTCCCAGCTTGAAGACACCTTGAGACGCTAGGAATGATGCATTACAACTCTAAGTTGCAGTGGTATGCTTTAACATGATGCTTTGTATTTGGATGTCATGCTTGGGCAGGCTTGTTAAGATGTGCCTGTTTTTTTAGTTGTTTATTGCTGAGCAAGAAGGTTAATTTTTACTTCTTTCAATAGTTGTTTTTTACTCATTTTGATTGAGTTCTATGTGGGGTTACTCTGTTGTGATTTATTCTAGACTAAGAGTTATAAAGTCGGACCTAGCTTGCCATTATGCAGTGTATTTCCTCTATTTTTAGTGAACTATCTTCTGGGATTCAAATACTAAGAAATAAGAAAAGTATGACATCATGTTAAATGTGCTTTCTCTCTAATTGGTAAAATGTGATTAGAATACAAGCGTAAGGTATTAGTTGTAATTGTAATAATGAAATTTCTGCTTTGCTTTGAGTTGAGATATAATTACTTCTAGTGATCGGAATGACATACATATGATACAGTTAGCTAGGAGAGATCTGTACTTTAATTGGACCCACCCAAGCGAGATACAAGCGAATGAGCTTGGTTTGGGAAGAAGCATTGAGTCAAATTGGTGCGAACGGATTTGGTCAACTTGAGATTGAAATATCTTCCAAGAGTGTGGAGGTGGAGAAAATTGGGGTCTGTTTGGTACATGAGCAAGACATCGAAGATCCCAATCAAACTATGACACAATGCAGCAACAATAGAAGCACACTCTATGAGGATCTGAGTCTTCTCCATCATGATCCCGATGATTTAGCCACAGAAGGTACTAGAAATAAGCGAAGCCATGATGAGGATGATGGGGCTGGACCTAGTGGAGATGACTATTCTATTGAGGAACCATAGCCAAAGAGGATTCAAAGACTGAGGAATCTAGCAAATAGAATTTTTTTATCTTCTTTACCTGTAAGTTGAAGCCTAGTATAATTACATCCATCATCTTTCTTCTTCTTTTTTCTTTTTTCCCAGTTTTCATCAGGTTTGAAAAATACAAAATTTTCTTGTTGTCTTGTTGGTGCACTTTTATTTAATGGAAAGTAAGAGGGATAGTTACCAGAGTGACGTTGAAGAATTAGCCAAGGTCCCTCCTCTCACACCCACCTGGGCTCTTGCTAAAGTGGTCAAGGACTAAAAATGGTCAAGCATTTAAACCAACTGTCAAATGACTCTTATTTTTAATAAAATCATGTTTTCTTTTGGTGTCCTGCAAATGTAATCCTCTGTTAAACTTTTATAAGATTACAAATACATAATGAAATTTCTCTTCCCTATGTAAAAGTTTATTGTATTAATTAATACAATTGTTTTTTTCTTTTTTTTCCTCAGTCAGACATATATAGTCCATACAATACAAAATCGTAGAAGCCTATGTCAAATACAAAAATTCTGCTGCATCTCTGGCTAAGTATCTGGTATGCTGTAGCAGAGTAGGAGACACATGATAGAAATGAACTAGTGCTGCACGTCTTCAAAACAAGCAAATCTTGCCACATTCCTCGGTTGATCCAGCGTGTGGCCTTACCAGTGTGTTTCTCCTGGTTGACAAACATTTTCATTTTCTAGAAAATATCATGACCCCCTTACCCCCTCTCCCTACCCACCTCCCTCCTCCACCTACATCAAACCTCCATACTCCTTCTCAACCAAACCTCCCTCCCCTTCCTCAATACTATCCTGGCCCAATTTTTGGTTCATTCCCACCACAGCCCCCATTTTTAGGCTGGCCTTACCCACATAGCCATCCAAACTATCCACCCAAACTAGGTCCTATACCTTCTCCCCTAACCCCCCCACCACCCACGTTCTTTTATCCATCACCCTCAAAGAAGCCTTTCACAACATCTCTACTTCACAAAGAGACGACCACTAGTAATGGTAGATTGGGAAACCAGAGAAAATTGGGTGATAGGGAGGTCATGTTTCGTGTGGGTGTGAAACAATTTTTACTCGCTTTTGAAGGTGGTCGAGCAGCCCCGTATCACATCACTGAGAGAAGAGGGAAATTTGTTGGTTCTCTTTGGTTGGGAATGGCAAGCCTCAAGTGGGTGTTGTCGACATGGGGTACGCTTTGCAAAAGCTTTGATTTAAAAGGGTTCTTAGGACTGATTACAGCACCTTGGAATTGAGCTGTTTGCAAAACCAATACGGTAGATTTGTGGTACTCTCGGAATATCACGGTGGGGCGCAACGTGGAGGCATCCTAGTGCCTGAAGGATTCCAAGGTACGGGTTGGAAGCGATTTGCTAAGAGAATAGAGTCCTTTTTTCTGGGAAAGGAAATGCCGGCGAAGAGCTTGGTTGGAAACCACCGTAACGGCAGGGTTAATCTTGGAATAGAAGTGCGAGATACTCGTACTATTTCTGAGCCAATCACGCAATCATTTGGATCTTCAAATCCCATTAAATCAACAGGGTTGACTTCCACAAGCTCACGTGTCCAGCTAGATCCGGCTCACCTGACCTGTAAATTTGAGTTTAAGTGGGATCCTTTCCCTAACACGTTACGTATCACTAAATTTGTTGGTGAAAAACGACAGGCCCAATGGGTGGGTTTAAAGCATAAGGCTTGGGCTTGGCCCAATTAAATGCTCGGGCTTTTTCTCAAGCCCAAGATAGTTTAATTGGGTTGATGGCCCAACTTGAGAACCATAATCCTGTTAATACTCTTCCGGAACCTTCGATATCCTTGAATCCTGTTGACCCCCTTCAATCCGATGTCGTTTCATCATCGTTTTGTAGTGATGAAGCCAAAGAAGAGATTGAGCCTCCTTTCGAGCTCATTGGTCAAGGATTCGAGAGTGGGCAAAGCAAATCGTCCCTGCCTTCTTCGGTATGGGTTGACTTGGCACCGCTAGACACAGATTTGCAGATTGTCAATGTTCTCGAGCCTCAAGGTTCTCTTCTTCTCTCTGAATCAAACTTTGAGAAGGAGGAGCCTTCTATGGCCGATTGGGTGCCTGAGACTTCACATGAAGAGGTTGGTGTTACTGTGTTGTCACTTTCGTTGGCTTTAATCGAGGAGCCACTCGGTGATTGCTTCCCTTTTACTTTGCGAGCCTCTGGCGATGGTTAGTCCATCTGGGCCTAAGGAGTTCGTGACTGGGTATTCTCTAGAACCTTTTCTTTGGGTTAAACAGAGATATCGAGGCTTTTGCAAATTGGTGGGCTTCCCTATTGAGAACCACGAACAAGAATGCCTAGCCTTACTTCAACGTATAGAGGCAAACCGATTTGTGAAGAAAGAGAAGGTGGGGTCTCGTCAAAACCCAGCATCTGGTGTCAAAGGTTCTCGTGAAGTTTGAAGCTTAGTTTCCTCTGTGAACTATGACGGACGTCAGCCTGTGTGTTGATGTTCTTCTGGTTTAGGTTGGTTGTTTGGTGATGTAGTGGGTCTATTTTTTCTTTATGAAGCTACGCCTTGTATCTTGGAACGTGAGGGGCTTAAACAATCCCCAAAAAAGAGAATCAATCAAGTATTGGCTCAGAAGTTGGAAATGTGATGTTTGTTTACAAGAAACTTGAAGGTATGGATCTTTAGATGACTCGTAGTTTATGGGGGAATTCTTATGTTGATTGGGAGTTCCTCCCAGCTGTTGGTTCTGTTGGCGGAGTTTTGTTGCTCTTGGATAAACGTGTTTTGGAGAAACTGGATTCTGTTGTGAATCAATTCTCAGTGTCTTGCCTTTGAAAGGGTGTTTCTGATGGTTTGGAATGGGTTGGTACTGGCATCTATGGTCCAACTAATGACATGTTACGTAGGGATTTATGGGAGGAGCTTAGCCGTGTGCATCAGACTTAGAGGTTTCCTTGGTGTGTTTTCGGAGACTTTAATGTAGTCTGTTTCCCTAGTGAACAATTAGGTTGTAATAGACTGACTTCTCATATGACGGATTTCTTGGACTTTATTGAACCTTCCAATCTCACTGACCTTCCTTTGGGAGGGGTCCTTACACTTGGAGTAGTGGTACAACCAATCCATCGATGTCTCGAATTGATAGGTTCTTGGTTTCTACTGATTGGGAGGATCACTACCTTGATGTTACTCAGAAGTTGCTGCCTCGTCCTTTATCTGATCATTTCTCTCTTCTATTAGAAGTTGGCTGCATGGTTTGGGTAAGATTCCTTTTCATTTCAAAAATATGTGGCTTCAGGATGAAGGTTTTATGGATATAATTCAGGGTTGATGGTCACATTACTCTTTTTGTGGTCCCCCTGGTTATGTTTTGGCTCATAAGCTGAAAGCTCTTAAGGAGGATTTGAAGAAATGGAATTACCATGAATATGGCAATGTGAGCCTTAAGTAGTAGCAATTATTCTGTGATTTGGAGGCTTTGAATTGTAAGGAAAGCCTTGGGGGTCTTTCTTTTACTGAAAGAGATCTTTGCAGGTCTTTGTTACTCGAATTGGATAAATTAGCTCACTTGGAGGAAACATCTATTCTTCGAATTTCGATATAATACAAATTGGATAAAAAATCCATGGTTCTTTTGCTTAAGGAGGGAGATAATAATACAATTTTTTTCCATAAAATTGCAAATTCAAATAGGCATCACAATTTTATGGAGAATCTGGAGGTGGATGGTACTCTCTATTTTTCGGATTTCGATATTAGAGATAAAACGGTGCAGTTTTATGAATCTTTATATACAGAAAAGGAGGCTTGGAGACCTTTTGTTGATGATTTGCCTTTCTCTATGATTGGGGAGTTGGATTGGAATCTCCTAGAGAGCCGTTTTGAAAAGGATGGAATTGTGTAAGTTGTCAAGGACCTCCAAAGGGATAAGTCTCTAGGACTTGATGGTTTCACTATGGCATTTTTTCAGAAATGTTAGAGAGATTGAGAAAGATATCCTGGGGTTTTTTTATGAGGTTTATGAGGAAGTAATGTTTGCTTTTTCTCTTAATGCTACTTTTGTTGCTGTTATTCCTAAGAAGTGGAATACGTTGAATATTCGGGACTTTCGTCCCATAAGACTTATTGGGAGTGTTTATAAGATTCTGGCTAAAGTCCTAGCAAACAGGTTAAAGAGGATATTGGACGGTGTGAGAACCACGACCTTAAAACCATCCATTTTTAGATGAGGGTCTAAACATGGTTCCCAAAATGGGAATTTTCACTGTTTTCCATCCAAATGTTTAGGGGAATTTACAATGGAGTCGCCACCTAACTTTTATAACAAAAAGCTAAGAAAAAAGTGTTATCTTTTATTGATTAAATAAATAATCCAATAGTTTGGAAAAGAAACAAATTACAATATTTTGCCTTAGATACAATCTAAGAAAACAAAATACAAGGCTTTGGTCCTAAATACAATCTAAAAAAAGAAAGTAAATAGGATACATAAACTAATCTAATCATCCCCTAAGATTAGGACTCGGGGGTTAGGGGATTGGATGGGAAGGTGTTAGGCATCCATCCAACCTAACCTAGGTCAGTCTCCGAGGATCCATTAATTTAAGTTCACAACCTCAAAAAAACCATACTCGCATTTGATTTATCGCATCACAATAGTATATGCAATAAAAAATTAAACAGTGATTAATCATCAAGTAATTCAAATCATTTAAACATGCATCTCACATGAAAAAGAAAATTTAAAGTTGCTGAAATTTTAGTACAACATGTTAGAAAAATTAGATTTGCATCATTCACAAAACAGAAAACGAAAACAATAAAATCTAGCAATTGTGAAATTAAAACCTAATCATGCATTCTGCACAATTAAAGTTGCTGCATTAAATTAAAAAAGAGAAGATTATACTTTTTGGGATGCAACCTCTTGAATGAGTGTCCCGAATTGAATTTGATTATGATGGGATGCGGCTTCTTGATTAAGAATACCACCGGTCATGAAAATTGATTCTTGAGAAAAACCGTTAAATTTGGTTAAAAAAGATTAAAAATAGAATTGAAAGATTGGAAATAGAGATTATAAAAATGGCTTTTGTAATCTCTGGACTTGAATATATGAACACATTTGTGTTCTTATTCCAAAGTCTAACCCTTTGCAAAAATTCTCGTGAATTTTGCTTAGGATTGCTCTGATTAATTTTTCCAACCTCCTTTTTGAAAATGAGTATCATTTTCTATTTATATGGCAGCCCCAAAATGAATAATTTTGAGTTCTGGAACCCTAGGAAGCTTATTAGGGTTTTAAAATTGGATTGGTGGCACAAGAGTTTGACTCTTGATAAAATTCTTATATGGGTGTCGATCAGTACCCAAAGAGGCCCGATCGATTCCCGCGTGAAATTTGAGTACTGATCAGCACTCAAGTGGATTTCGAGATCCCTTTATTTTAAATAATTAATTAATAAATAATTTGATAATTACTAGTCATAATAATTATCTATTATATAAAATTAATTAAATTTAAAATTATCCTCTGAATATTTTCTTGTGCACTAATACTTATCATATTAGGGTATTCTAACCAATAGGAATTAATTATTAATTAATTTAAGTTTAATCCTTTAAAGGACCAATCAAATTAATTTATAAATATGTCAAAAAAAAAATTAATTTATAAATAATCCTATGCATGCATGCTTATGGTAAGTGTAATTTCAACCAATCGAATTTATTTCTTTAATAAAATCTTGGTGTTTTATCTGATTTCCAATCCAAAAAATGAACTCTCATTCTTAATTCAATTTTGATCACTTAAAATATGATTTTAAATTTATGGACCAACTTTGAATTTTCAAGCTTGTGAAATTACCATTTTACCTTTTATGCACTAAGGTGTAAAAAAGTAAAATTAATGGTTTCAAAATGGGGTGTCAATAGATGCCCCTCATTGGTGTAATTTATGCAATAAATAAACACCAATGCAAGTATGACATCTCATTTTGTGACCATTAATTTATTTATATGGGGATATAATGTCCTCAAACATTTGTAGGAATGCAACTCTGCAAAGTTGTCCCAAAAAAGAAAGTGTGAGACTATAATTCCACGGAATTGCCTCAAAAGGGAAGGTTTTGAGAATACAATTCAGTAGAATTGCCTCAAAGAAAATGTTTTGAGAATATAACTCCACAGAGTTGCCTTAAAGGAAATGCTTTGAGAATACAATTCAGTAAAATTTCCTCAAAGGAAGTGTTTTGAGAATACAACTCCACAGAGTTACCTCAGAAGAAATGTTTTGAGAATACAATTCAGTAAAATTGTCTCAAATGGAATATTTTGAGAATATAATTTAGTAGAATTACCTCAAAGAAAATGTTTTGAAAATAAAATTTCGTAGAATTGCCTCAAAGAGGAAGTATTGTGAGAATACAACTCCGCAAAGTTGCCTAAAAAGAAAGTGTGAGAATACAACTCTGGAGAGTTGCCTCAAATGAAATGTTTTGAGAATACAATTATGCATAATTGCCTCAAAGAAAATATTTTGAGAATACAATTCCGTAGAATTGCCTCAAAGGAAATGTTTTGAGGAAATACAACTCCGTAGAGTTGCTCTAAAACAAAATGTGGGGATACAACTCTGGAGAGTTGTCTTACAGTGAATATTTTGAGAATACAATTCCGCAGAATTACCTTAAAGAGACTTTTGTATAATACGACTCCAGAGAGTTGTCTTGAAGGAAATATTTTGATAATACAATAATGTACAGTTGCTTCAAAGGAAATGTTTTGAGAATAAAATTCCGTAGAATTGCCTTAAAGAGAAAGTGTTGGAATAAAACTACGGAAAGTTACCCCAAAAGAATGCCAGGTGAGAATGTAATTCCGCAGAATTGTCTCAAAGAGAATGTTATTGGATGCAACATCCGCAAAGTGCTCTAGGAAGAAATGTTTTGATGACATTGACTCAGGGTCACAATTTTGATCTTGAATTTTTTGACTTAGGGTCAGATTTGATTATTGACTCAGGGTCATTTTTTTTAATTTTAATTTTTTTTTTTTTTTTGAATTTGGATGATGACACAAGGTCAATTCTTGATTTTCGACTCAGGGTCGAATTTTGATTCTTTTAATGATGACTTAGGGTCAAGATTCATTTACATTTGCCTTTCAGTGGATGACTCTAGGTCAAGAATTTCATTTTTTTATTTTTTATTTTTTGAACGATTTCAGGTCAAGGTTTAATTTTTGATTGGTGACTCGAGGTAAAGTATTAATATTTGAATTAAGAGGCGGTTTGCTCATCTTTGAGGCTTAAATGATTGATTTTGGAGATTTTGTTTTAATGTGCTTATGAAGATTTGTCCATGGGGAAGTTTTTCCATGAAGATTTTTTTTTATTGTTTGCATTTTTGGAGATTCTCATTGTGAAGATTTTTTATTTTGGGAAATTTTTCGTGGAGTTTATTTTTATTGTGAAGATTTGTTCAATTGCTCATTTTTTAGGCTTAAAAATTGTTTTATTTTGCTCGTATTGAGGCTTAAAATCTTTATGTTGGTTATTTGACTTAGGGTCATTGGCTCAGGGTTGGATTTCAAAATGGATGCGAACTCAGGGTTGGAGCTTGGAATTTTGATTGACTCAGGGTCAGATTTGAAGTTTGAAATAATTTTTCGACTTTGGTTGTTTATTTGGGCTGGCTTTTTGCACAATTGAGTTGATTTTGTTGTTTCTTGATGTATCTTTGAAATTTTGAGTTTGGTGATTGCTTTGTGATCATGGGTATGATTGGGCGCTTTTTTTTTTTTTAATTTTTATTTTTTAATTTTAATTTTTTATTTTATGAAATGGGTATGGCCAAATTGGTTTTGCTGAAATTTTGCAACTTCTGAGGCCAATGATCCTTTTTTTTTTTTTTTTTTTCAAAAAAAATTTTTTTCTTTTTTTTTTCTTGAGTTTGGTTCATTAAATTTGAGATGGGTGGCTGTTTTGGATTGGCTCCATTTGGTTGAGATTTGATGGTTTGTTAACTTGGTGCAATGGTTTTGCTTTTGGATTAATGAATTGATTCATGTTTTGATGTTTAAGTTTTGAATTTGTTTTCTTTGAATTGGAATTGCTATTGAGGTGATTTTTAACTTGGTTGGTCAATTTTAAGTCTTCATTATGTTGAGATAAGCTTGGTTAATATCTTGTGATTTCATGATGGTGTTTGATTTGATTCTTTCTTTTAGTTTCAATGGCTTTTTTTGTTTATGTGTTAGGGATGTTTGAGGAAATTAATCCTAAGAAGCCGAAGTTGGTTTGGTATGCTTTGGGTGTCGATAAGGTTGAATTTGATTTGTTGCAAGACCTTGAGTGTCTTGTATTTCGTTGTGTGAAATTTTTTTGTTTTGTCTTGCTTAAGGCGTTTGTGGTTAGAAACACGTATCTTCGCTTTTCAGTGCTTATGTGACCTCCTTATATTTTGATGATGACAGCTTATTCCTTGGAGAATTGGGTTTCGTGCTTTCATTGGGGAATGATACTTTGATGAAAATGTGGCAACATTTTTTGGAGTGGACTCTTGTGGATGGATGGTCCAATGGAGTGACTTTGATAACCTGCAAGAGACAACAAACAAACTCTTCTTTTAATTGTCAGTTGGGCACATGCCCCTAGTTTGAGCATATTTGGCAAAAGAAGATCATGTTAACAAACTGAACAGATGAACCGATGCCCATAGTGTAGCATGCTTGCATACAAAAATGTTGGGCTAATACCCATAATTTAGACATGTTGTAAAAACATTTTGTGCAAGTGAACTATTTTCAAGTCAATCATTTTAAGTTCTCCACCAAACCTAAGCTTAGGTTGTTTGGGACTGAGCCTTTGACAGACTGCCTAAGTACCTCTTTTGGGAGTATCAGGTCCAGACGTAATTCAAAAGTTTGAATTTACCCTAAGGTCATTCAGATGATTGGGACTAGGTCTTTGATAGATTGCCTATGTACCCCTTTTGGGAGGATCAGGTCCAGACGTAGTTCAAGAGTTAGACCTATTCAAAGGTCGTTCAGATGATTGAGACCTAGACTTTGTTGGACTGCCTATGTACCTCTTCTGGGAGGATCAGGTCCAGACATTATTCAAAATGTGGGACCTATTCATAAGGTCATTTAGATGATTGAGACCGAGTGATTAATGGACTGCCTACATACCTCTTTTGGGAGGATCAGGTCCAGACGTAGTTTAAGAGTGGGACCTATCCGTAAGGTCATTCAGATGATTGGGACCGAGTCTTTGCTGGACTGCCTATGTACCTCTTTTGCGAGGATTAGGTCTAGACGTAGTTCAAAAGTGGGACCTATCCATAAGGCCACTCAGATGAGTGGGACCGAGTCTTTGATTGACTGCATACGTACCTCTTTTGGGAGGATCACGTCCAGACGTAGTTCAAGAGATTGACCTATCCAAAGGTCATGCAAATGATTGGGACCGAGTCTACAATAGACTGCCTACATACCTCTTTTGGGAGGATCAGGTCCAGATGTAGTTCAAGAGTTTTTGGAAGACACTTGGTCAACCAAGGTGATGACAGAGACCTCTGATCAAGTTTGCATGTTGATTTCAAAATGAGCTTATTCAAGAGAAAATTTGAAAATGATCTGAATTTTTCTTTTAAAACTTTGTGGTGTAGAAACTGTTAGCCTCAAGGTTTCAATAATTATTAATTGGCTAATTAATCCAAGGACATTCATATAGTTTTGATGATAACCATGATTTTAAGTTGTTCATTAATGATATTTTCATATTTTCATATGAACTAATGATTTATGTTTTAAAGCTTAATGTTGATTATTGATTTAATTGGACCAACATTGGCTAATTCAAATATCAAGCAAATGCAAAGTTGACAAGTTGCAAATCCATTGAAGATCAAAGTCATCAAGTCTCAAGACAAAGAAATCAAGCTCAAGAATCATACTCCGAGACATATGAGAAGTAAGAGTTAGGTTTTGTAAAGTTTATTAAGATTTGATCTTTAAGGCTCAATTTTAAAAACAACTTAAATTTCTTAAACATAATTGTTTTTCAAAACATTGACAAAGTCAATATTAATGGCTAGATATTTTTTATATTTAAAGATAGCCATGTGAAGAACACAAAGAAATCTCTACGGTTGGAAAAATTTGTGAAACAAAAAAATTGTTTTCAAAAGATTGACAAAGTCAATATTAATGGCTAAGATATTTTTGATATTTAAACATAGCCATGTGAAGAACACAAAGAAATCTCTACGGTTGGAAAAATTTTTAAAACAGAAAATTGTTTTCAAAACATTGACAAAGTCAATATTAATGGCTAGATATTTTTGATATTTAAACATAGCCATGTGAAGAAATCTCTTATGGTGAAAAATTTATGAAACATAAAAGCTTTTCAAAATATTGACAAAGTCAACATTAATGGCTAGATTAATATTTAAAGACTATCATGAAATCAATTACGGATGAAAAATTTCTTAAGGTAGCCGACATATAAGAATTGTAGGAGCTTATGAGTTACAATCCCATATGCCTTCACCTACGTGCAATATATGCACACCTTGCTAAAAGTAAGCTTGACAAATATAAGGAAATATTAACTTAGTGGCACAAGCTTATTAAAGGTGATTGACAAGCTAGGTGGCTTGAATTAATTGCATGAATAACATGGGATAATAACCCATGAATTTCCAAAAGTCATACAAACTAGCTACTAGCAGATTTGGATATCTTTGGCTGAAAATTGTGCTGACAAAAAGCAGAAAAGTTTTTCAAAAGATTTCAAAGTCAATAAAAACAATTTGATTGATTGAATTAAGTATGTGTCCGTTGGAGAATCAAAGCTCTGCCAAAGACTTACAGCAAAGTTTGGTGCAGAAAAGTAATGAATATAAGCTGGCATACATTGGCACCGTTTATTTTAAAAAGTCATGCAAAATATTCAAAAGGCTGATTACATTTTCAATTGTCGGTTAAACAAATCTTCTGACATTGGCACCGTTTATTTGAATTTTAAAAAGTCATGCTAAATGTTAAAAAGGGTGATTGCCATTTTCAAATGGTCGGTTAAAACAATCTTCTGACATTGGCACTTTATCATTTAAAATTATATAGAATCATGATTGTGTTTTCTAACGAACAAAAATTTTCAAATTCAAATTTCCTTTAGTCGATTGATTAAACAATATATAAAGAAAATAGAAGAGAGAAATAGAGAACAGAGCATACAAGAGAAATCAGAGAAAGAAAAGAAAATATCTTTTACATCAATCAATCATTCTCAAGCTTATATTTTCATATCATTCAAAATCTTTGATTGAAAATCAAATTCCTCTAAATACTCTTTGAGCCATATTGATCAAATCTTTGATATACTATTAGTGTGAGCATATTGTGTACAACTACTCTTTGAGAGAGCCATATTTTGTACAACAATTCTTTGTTGAAATTATTGAGTGTTTTTGTTAGGGTTTTGGTATAAATCCTAAGTAGTGAAAAGGATTTTTCACTGGGTGGTTACTCTTCACCTTGTAAGGAAGATTTGTGGGTTTTGGTATAAATCCTAAGGAGTGAAAAGGATTTTTCACTCGGTGGTTACTCTTCACCGTGTAAGGAAGATTTGTAACGGTTTTGATCTTCACCCGAAAGAAGATTGTCAAATAGTGGATTTGGGAATCCTCAAGAAGTGTTCTTGAGGCGGGGACGTAGGCGGGGAAGCCGAACCTCGATAACAATCACTGTGTTTGATTTTCTCTATCTCTATCTCTTACTTATTCAATTGCTTATATATGCCTGTGTTTGATTTTCTATCATATCTATATTGCAATTGAATTGTGTTCTTAAATTTGTTTTTGCTAATTGAAAATAGTTTTTAATTCCGCATTTAAATCGAAAAAGTTTGCCTCAACCTAAATCACCCCCCCTCTTAGGTTGATATTTGGGTAACAGAAACCTTTCTTTGTAATGTGGTGTTCTTATCAATTTAAAGAAAAATCATTTTCTCCTTTTTCAAATGAGCAAAAGGTAATCCCTTCGAATAGGTCTTTTGGCTGATCATGACATTCGATAGCCAAACCATTCTCTTTTATTGGGAAGGATTAAGGTCATTGAATTCAAGTAAACAACCTTGCTTTTTTACTTTGAGCATTGTGAGATTGAATCCTTAAAGGCAATCAAAGAATGTGCATGATAGTGCTTGAAGAATTGAGGGTATTCACTGAGAGCAAACAAAGGGAATGCTTTTGATTGAAGAATTCTTTTCATTTGAGATTAAAGAAGGGGAGTGTCCTTAATTTGAGAATTTTTCCTATTTGAAAGCAAACAAGGGGAGTGCCCCTAGTTTGAGAATTTTTATCTAAGGACAAATAAGGGGAGTGCCCTTAATTTGGGAAGTCATTTTTGTTTGATAACAAACAAGGGGAGTGCCCCTAACTTGAGTATTTTTGTCTGAGAGCAAATAAGGGTAGTGCCTCTAATTTGAGAATTTTCCTTTTTAAGATCTTTTGCCAATAGCGCTTGACTACCTCGGTTTTTCTTTCTTTTCAATCTAAGAGAAATTATTGCAAGAGTAGTGCCTAAAAACTCTCAAGACTTCAAGGAGGTCTTTATTCATAGGTTGTAATGTAGGCCGGGTTCAGGTATTTGAAATGAAGGATATATAAAAGGCTCAAAATCTCATTTTGAATAATTTCCCTAAGTGTGCATTACTTAAAACTCACACATTGAAGGAGCTTTCTCCCTTTTCATTAGTGCTTGCTTTTGAATTGGCTCCTTGAAAGCCTCTTCTCATTTGTATCTCTTTATTTCATTCAGGTTGTTCCTTTGTGTCAACCTATTTTTTCAATTCCCTTATTTAGTTCTTCAGTTTTGATGGACTCTCATTTTTGGTTTTGAAAGAATATCACATATCTTTCTTTCTTCAAGCTTTCATCTCTCCTCTTTGAGTTTTTTTTTTTGAATGAAACCCTAACTTTTACCTAGGCCGCCTTTTCAGGTTTTCAACCTACTGGGTTACCTTATTTTTTGCCTAGGTCCCCTTTTCGGGTTTTCAACCTAGCAGGTCTTTCTTCTTCTTTTTTGAACTTTTCTTTCAGAATTATTTGCTTTTTCATACACTCATGTCGCTCCTTGTCGAATTTAGCTTGTTGGACTCTCATGTGAGCTTAACATGATTCTCTCCTAGTAAGCATGAATAAGGATTTCATATTTGACTTTTGTTCAAGGTGGGTCTTGAGCATGCCCCTAATCACTACACTTTCTTTTCAATCTTTGGTACATTTATACCTCTTTTGCTAGTTCTTTTGCAGACGAGCATTGGGTTTGACTCCTCCTCAAAATGAGTTTTGAGTATGTGCACACTTGTTTTTTCCCACCCTTGGGTTCAAGTTTATTTATTTATTTTTTATATATATATGGGTTCTTGAAAAAAAAGGCTAACTTTATAGGCCCAAATGGGCTAGCAATGGATTGATTTGTGACAGGTTAATTCTAAGATGATGTGGTCTAGCCAAAGATGGCCTTCTATCCCTAGTAATGCTAGTTTATCGGCACAAAGATATGATCTCTCTTGATAGATTTCTCTTAGAGTAAAAAGAAGTAATAACTTGTTGTTGTTACATCAAAATTTCTCAAAACAAGATTTTGCACTTTAATCAAATGACATTGATTTTTCCTTTGATTGCATTTAGGATCTCTTTCCCTTTTGTTCAAAATTGTGAGCAAAGATCCTTACATGAATTAAATGAAGTTAATCCCTTATTGATGCAAATTGATTGGTAGGCGATGAAATCTTGTGATTTGCAAAAAGATTTTAACAAAGATATTTCCTAATGCAGTTTGAAAAATTGTTTTGAAAATTTTGAATTTTACTCATTCTAGAAGAAGAGTGATTCTTGATCTTGAAAGAACACCTTCTCTTGGAAAACAATCCACAAGATTTTTATATTTTTGAACATGCACATTTTGAAAACCAGCAGTAATTGGAGATCATGCACATTGATTATTGGATGACTGGATGAGCTCTTAGGCTTTGGGCCTTGAGGAAATTAGGAGTCATTAGGGGCCCATGCCCCTAGTTCAGGACTATTTATTGAAGGCAACTTAAGAGCCCATGCCCTTAGTTGGACAGAGAGAATTTATTTATTTATTTATTTTTATCATTTTTTTATTGATTTTTTTTTTAAAAAAAAAAAATGAAAAATGTAAACAAAAAATTCAAACAAACATTCCTATGATAAGTTCAGAGTCAAAACCTAAGCAACATGATCCTAAGAATTCAAATGAGCGAACAAAATGAACTTAAACAAAAGAAAGATGGAAGAACCCCATGGATGAGATCTTGGCTTAGGAGCTTGTGGAGTGATCACTTGGCTCAAGAGAAGTTGAATTAACCGCCTAGTGAAGATGGAGCAATGGTCTTTTGGTCAATGAGGTCTCGGATGGCATGACTATTCCATTGAGTTCTCCATGGCATTGTTGGAGTCTTCTTGGTCCATTGAGAAATCTGATGATGAACAAACTGAGCTGGGCTTTCTTTGAATTGATCCTTCGATAGTCAAACTTGATTCTTGTGGGCCTTGGAGCAATGATGTTGGGCTTTTGACTTTTCTTATGAAGTGAATCCATTTGTCAATTTTGTACATGATTTGAACCTTTACATTGTGTGCACTTAGACCCATTAGCTAAATGGATCGTGAGTATCAAACTTGGACTTTCTTTCACAAAGTCTCATGGGTGGACCATTAGATTTGAGCTTTCATTCATTTGGTTCCAAACAAAAATCATGAGGGCTTCGATCATTAGATTCTGAGCTTTAATCCAACAGGATCATGTGAACCTCAAACATCGGGTTTGGGCCTTTTTGTTTTGCAAAATGACTTAATGGGTTTCAAGCGTTGAATTTGGGTTTTGAATTTATTAAAGTTATTTGGGTCTCAAATATTGGACTTGGGTCTTGATTCCAACAAGGTCATGAGAGCCTCAAGAGCTGAACTTGGGCTTTGATTAAAAAACAAAGGTCATGTGAACTTTAAGCCTTGGGTTTGGACTTTAACTCATTCAGGAAAAATCAAGTGAGCTTCAAGCCTTGGGCTTGAGTTTCAATTCAAGCAAAGTCATGTTGGTCTTAAGCTTTAGGCTTAGACCTTTGATTCAATCAATGTCTTGTTGTGTTTGGTATCATTTTTTGTAATATAAAAAAAAAAAAAAAAGGGCCCAAGTTTTGGACTTGGACTTTCACTTCATGTTATTTTGGATTCCTAAACCATTCTTTAAGCATAGGCCCAAGAGTGGAACTTGAACTCTTTCTTTTTAAAATGACCAAGTGAGCCTCAAGTATAGGAATTAGGCTTTTTTTTTTTTTTTAAATGACCAAGTGGGCCTCAAGTATAGGACTTGTTCTTTTCTTTTCAACATGACTAGATGGATTCTAAGTTTTGAATTTGGGTTTTGAATCTTCTTAGAATCATGTTACTTTTAATCTCTTTAAAGCCATGTGGGCATGAAACTTTGGACTTGATTGATTTTTGCCTTAAAAAAAGTAATTAGTTAAGAAACTTTTCTCTTTTGGGTTTTTTATTCACTTCAATGATGGGCTTTAATCCCTTTAAGTTCATGTGGGCTTCAAGCATTGGACTTAAGCCTAGATTCAAACAATATCCAAGTGGGCCTTAAGTGTTGGACTTGGGCTTAGGTTCAAACAACAGCAAACAAGGCCTCAAGCGTTGGACCTGGGCCTAGGTTCAAACAAAAGCAATCATGAATGCATGCTTTATCGGGTTGGCCATCCTAGAGGAAAGTTCTAAATGGGCTTTTACTTGGGCTCAACATGCCCACCAATGCATGTGAGGGACATCGAAGGCTCACAATATGTTTCACCATTATATACTTGCTTGAGAGGGTCGAGAGTACGTATTCTTGAGGTGGTAGGTTGGCCAAGGGTACCCGCATCCGAGGGGGACCGTGATCCAAGGCTACTGCTACCGTGGCTTTTGGGCTAACCAACACACAATGCAAAATCACACGTGCAATGCAATGACATACAAAATGACAATTATCAAAGTGAGTAACAAATAATAGCAAACAACTTGTGAACTATAGACTGGGAATCCTATACTAGAGTTTAACCTCTAAGTCCCCAGTGGAGTCGTCACTGTGAGAACCACGACCCTAAAACCATCTATTTTTAGATGAGAGTCTAAACATGGTTCCCAAAATGGGGATTTTCACTGTTTTCCATCCTAATGTTTAGGAGAATTTACAATGGAGTCACCACCTAACTTTTATAACAAAAAGCTAAGAAAAAAGTGTTATCTTTTATTGATTGAATAAATAATACATTGGTTTGGAAAAGAAACAAATTACAATATTTTTCCCTAGATACAATTTAAGAAAACAAAATACAAGGCTTTGGTCCTAAATACAATCTAAAAAAAGAAAGTAAATAGGATACATAAACTAATTTAATCATCCCTTAAGATTAGGATTTGGGGGCTAGGGGATTGGATGGGAAGGTGTTAGGCACCCATCCAACCTAACCTAGGTCAGTCTCTAAGGATCCATTAATTGAAGTTCACAACCTCAAACAAACCATACTCGCATTTGATTTATAGCATCACAATAGTACATGCAATAAAAAATTAAACAGTGATTAATCATTAAGCAATTCAAATCATTTAAACATGCATCTCACATGAAAATGAAAATTTAAAGTTGCTGAAATTTTAGTACAACATGTTAGAAAAATCAAATTTGCATCATTCACAAAACAGAAAGCAAAAACAATAAAATCTAGCAATTGTGCATTAAAAATTAATCAAGCAATTGAAATTAAAACCTAATCATGTATTCTACACAATTAAAGTTGCTGCATTAAGTTAAAAAAGAGAAGATTATACTTTTTAGAATGTAACCTCTTGAATGAGTGTCCCGAATTGAATTTGATTATGATGGGATGCGGCCTCTTTATTGAGAATACCACTGGTCCTGAAAATTGATTCTTAAGAAAAACCGTTAAATTTGGTTAAAAGAGATTAAAAATGGAATTGAAAGATTGGAAATAGAGATTACAAAAATGGGTTTTGTAATCTCTGGACTTGAATATAAGAACACACTTGTGTTCTTATTCCAAAGCCTAACCCTTTGCAAAAATTCTCTTAAATTTTGCTTAGGATTGCTCTGACTAATTATTCCAACCTCCTTTTTGAAAATGAGTATCATTTTCTATTTATATGGCAGCCCTAAAATGAATAATCCTGAGTTCTGGAACCCTAGGAGGCTTATTAGGATTTTAAAATCGGATTGGTGGCACAAGAGTTTGACTCTTGATAAAATTCTTATCTGGGTGCCGATTGGTACCCGATCGATTTCTGCGTGAAATTTGAGTACTGATCGGCAGTCAAGTAGATAATTTCGACTTCTTTCATTTTTAATCCACTTCTAGTCGAAATAGAAGTCCCTTATCAGCTGATTTCGGGATCCCTTTATTTTAAATAATTTAATAATTACTAGTCATAATAATTATCTATTATATAAAAATTAATTAAATTTAAAATTATCCCCTGACTATTGTCTTGTGCACTAATATTTACCATATTAGGGTATTCTAACCAATAGGAATTCATTATTAATTAATTTAGGTTTAATCCTTTAAAGGACCAATCAAATTAATTTATAAATAATCCTATGCATGCATGCTCATGGTAAGCGTCATTTCAACCAATCGAATTTATTTCTTTAATAAAATCTTGGTTTTTGATCCGATTTCCAATCCAAAAAATGAACTCTCATTCTTAATTTTGATCATTTAAAATATGATTTTAAATTTATAGACTAACTTTGAATTTTCAAACTTGTGAAATTACCATTTTACCTTTTATGCACTAAAGTGTAAAAAAATAAAATTAATAGTTGCAAAATGGGGTGTCAATAGATGGTCTTATTTCTGAATCGCAAAATGCTTTTGTTGAAGGTTGTCAAACTACTGATTCTGTTTTGATTTTCAATGAATGTCTGGACAGTTGGGTTAAATGTTGTATTCCGAGTTTGGTCTACAAGCTTGACATTGAGAAGGCCTATAACCATGTTAATTGGGATTGTCTCCTCTATCTTATGGACTGTATGGGCTTCGGAAGTAAATGGAGAGTGATCGGCCTCCAAAATGTTGTTCTTTAATAGAGTCTAATCAAATTTAATATGTATGAATATGTGTGTGGATGTATAAGGTAAAATGGTAGTATATATGGTAAGGTGGGTTGTCGTACCACGGAGAGAGGGGTTTTAAAATAAACACGTAACACTAGAAATTAAATTAAGAAAATGTTTGGTTGTTTTGAAAACTAACAATTTAAATAGTAAAGAAACTTCAATCTAAAAATTGCTAGGGCTTTGGGTTCCTCAAATTTAATAAGATAAATTAATTCAATTTAAATCCATGGAATTACACAATTGGGGGTTTCACATCCCAAACCCTCAATTGGAACATTTGCAATAAAAACCATTTTTAATAAAATCTAAATTAGAAATACTATTTGACTGTTCATTGATTTAAACATATAATAAATAACTACATTGGAAAAACCTAAAATTGACATTGTACTAATTAATCTAGCAACAATGTAGTAAAAAGTAATATCCAATGAAATTAAGAGTTCTTAGACTTAATGGAACTAAAATCTTTACTTAACTATGAGAAAAACATGATTGAACTCATGAAAATATTCAAATCATAGAATCACAAATAAAAGAAATAATAAGAAGATGAGAACAATCAAATAGTAAATCTTAAACATTGAAATTCAAAATGGATTTAAAAGAAATTAGTTTACCTTACAAATTTGGATTCCCCCTTAGCCCAAGCTAAAAGTCTAGCCAATAATGGCCAAGAAATTACAAAAAGAAGACTAAAGAAATAAATGCTAGAGAAAAAACTAGAGAGAAAAATGAAGAAAAACTCTAATGAATTTCTACTCCCAAGCGACATTGTTGTGCAGTGTAGTTACTGCTTCAGGCCTTACTTAGGGCTCCAAAAGGGAGCCCTGATCATGTGTGGTGCGGCAGAAAAAAGGCATGCAATGCAATCCATGGATGCTCCCACGCGTGACTTCATTTAGGCTTTATTTTGGAATGATCCGGTGTTATGCGGTAGGAGTAACACTTCATGCAATCCACTGACAAAGCAAGCTCCCACGCCTAAATTCATTTAAGTTCCTTGAAGCCTTAATCCTGTGTGATGCAAGTACAATGGATAGTGTGAGCTTGTGGGCTTTAGTGGTCATATGGGCCTTTTGGGCTTGTGGCCTTTGTTTTTCTTCTTGTTCTTTTTATTTTCAAACATTAATTTGCACCTAAAACATAACATAAAATTTAGACTTTATAAAATTAACATAATGCATACAAATAAATTATTTTTATACAACACAATGAAATAAAAGAAATGCAATGATTTGCATATAATTAAAAATAAAATTCAAAATAATTCTATTAAAAACCTTAGAAAATGGGCTTAATAAGTCATATTTTATAACTTGTCAGAGAGCATGGATCAAAACTTGTATTTCTATAGTTCGCTTCTCTATTATGTTGAATGGCTCGCCTTCAGGCTTTTTTGAGAGCTCTAGAGGTCTTTGCCAAGGGGATCCTTTATCTCCCTTATTGTTTCTCTTAGTCATGGAAGTTCTGAGTAGGATGTTGTGGAGAACGGAGGAGGCGGGTTTTATAAGAGGCTTTAAGGCAGGAAAATCAACAAAGAAGGGAGGTATTTCCATATTTCACCTCCTATTCGCAGATGATAATATATTTTTTGTGATGCTTTTGTGATGCAGATCCTAAGTAACTTTTACACCTTTTTTTTTTTTTTTTTGATTGGTAATAAGAAAGTTTTATTAAAAAAGAGGAAGAAAACTCCCCAAGCACACAGAGTGTGTACTAAAGGGAAATAAATTTAAGTCAAAGTAAAAGAGTCTAGAAACTCCTCAAAAGAGGAGAAACTATGGTTGCTATTACAATGCATCCAATCAAAAAGAGTAAGTAGCAAGACAAGTTTAAGATCCAGCACTGTCCTCTCATTCTCCTCGAAAATCCGCAGATTCCTCTCATGCCAAAGCATCCACATAACACATAAAGGAATTGCACCCCACACACCCACATGATGGGATTTACAGAAAGACCCCATCCAACTAGCCATTAACTCCACAACCTAACAAGGCATTACCCAAGTGACCTCAAAAAGATAGAACACCTGGACCAAAGGCTCTGCGCTACCACACAATGAAGAAGTAAATGGTTCGGAGACTCCCCATTGGTCTTACACATACAACACCAATTCACAATACAAATGCGTTGTTTCAGCAAATTATCCATAGTGAGAATCTTCCCGTGAGAAGCAGTCCACACAAAAAAAGCCACGCGAAGGGTACTTTAGCCTTCCAAATGCTTTTCCAAGGAAACACCATAGAAGGACTCGAGGTTAGAATCTTATAATAAGATTTCACCTTGAAACAGCCACTCCTTGAAGGACCTCAACATGCCCGATCCTTTTGATTTTGATGGACCTTGAGAGAATATAAAAGGCCAAGCAGGATTGTAAAGGATCCACTTCCCAATCATGCAACAACCTAGTAAAGCGAACATCCCAATGAGGAACCCCATTCTGCCAGCATAAATAATCAGCCACCATAGCATCTCCACATTGAGCTATACGGAAAAGTAATGGAAATGCCCTGCTGAGCATAATTTCTCCACACCAAATGTCCAACCAAAATCGGATGCATGATCCATAACCAAAGCGCTCCCACCCCTGACTAATATGCTTCCACAAGGACATGCCATATGGACCATTGACAATCCCAGGGCCCCAACTCCCCGTCTCATAACCGAATTTGGTGACTACACCTGTTTCCATAAAGAATCATGCTCCATAACAAAGCACTACATCCACTTACCTAAAAGGGCTTGATTTAAAACAACATGATTTTTAATTCCCAAGCCTCCATTCGAAATAGGTTGACACACCATCTTCCAGTTAACCAACGGGAACTTGACGTCTTCTCCCATACCACCCCAAAGAAATTTGCGCTGCAACTTCTCTATTTGGCGATTAACACTAGCTAGGATAGGAAATAAGGAGAGGAAATGGATAGGGAGACTAGAAATCGTACTCTTAATTAGAGTGAGCCAAGCACCCTTTGAGAGATAAAGCTTCTTCTACCTTGCCAATTTGTGCCTCATCTTTTCCAACACCGGATCCCAAAGCGCTTTCGACTTATAGCGAGCACCCAAAGGAAGACCCAAATAATTCATAGGTAAAGCAGAAATTTTACAATCTAACATGGCAGCTAACTCATGGGTATTGGGAACAACCCCAATGGGAACCATTTCTGCCTTGCCAAGATTCACCTTTAAACCAGAAACCGCTTCGAAACAGAGAAAGGTACATTTCAAATACCCAACCTGGTCTAAATCAATATCATAGAATATCAAGGTGTCATTTGCAAACAAAAGATTGGAAATCATTAATGGAATGTTGCGCCTCCTTCGAACCTCAAAACCCCTCAGAAAATGTCCCTTTTCGGCCCTCAACAACATCTTATTCAAATCTTCCATCACAATAACAAACAACAACCAAGATAGAGAATCTCCTTGGCGCAAGCCCCTTGAACTTTCAAAGAAATCACAGGAGCTACCGTTGATCAAAATAGAAAAACGCACTATGGAGATACATAATTCAATCCACTTCCTCCATTTCTCAGGAAACCCACATCTCTGCAACAGAAATAGAAAAAAATCCCAGTTGACATGATCATAGGCCTTCTCTAGGTCTAGCTTGCATAAAATTCTAGGAGTCCCTTCCCTTAGCTTGCTATCCACACACTCACTAGCAATTAACACTGGATCCAAAATCTGTCTACCCTGGATGAAAGCATTTTGCGACTGGGATAATAACTCCCCTAACACTCCTTTCAATCGATTCACTAAAGCCTTTGAAATAATTTTGTACATGCTTCCAACTAGGCTAATCGGTCTAAAGTCCTTAAACTCGGTAGCTCCTGCCTTTTTAGGGATCAACACCACTAGCTCCTGCCTTTTTGGGATCAACACCACGAAAGTAGCATTCAAACTCTTAGCAAAAGTACCATGATGGTGAAAGTAATACATAACATTCATCACATTAGCTTTCACCACACCTCAGCACACCTGGTAGAACGCCATAGTAAACCCATTTGGACCTGGAGCCTTATCCCCTAACATACAACGCACAGCCTCCAACACTTCTTCCTCCCCAAAAGGGAGAACCAAGCTGTTCGCCTCCTCACCTGCCAAGGCCTTGAATTGGAGACCATCTAAAGTTGGGCGCCACTAAGAGGATTCACAATACAGCTTCCTATAGTATTGTACTATACCTTCCTCCACCTTCACAGGATCCAAAGTCAAGGTCCCTTCAATATCCAAACAACCAATAAAATTATTCTGACGATGGGAATTAGCCATACGATGAAAGAACTTTGTATTTCTATCACCTTCTTAAGTAGCTTTTACATCTTAGAATGGTTTTATCCTATTTTGAGGCTATGATTGGCTTGGGAGTTGATATGGGCAAAAGAAAATTGGTTCCAGTGGGGGAGGTGCCTAATGCAACCCAGTTAGCGAATATTCTTTGTTGTCGCATAGGTGTTTTACCTTTGACGTATCTTGGCATGCCCTTAGGAGCTTCTTTTAAAGCTTCTTTGGTTTGGAATCCTATTCTTGAAAAGATTGAGAGAAGACTAGCCGGTTGGAAGAAGCTTTACTTATCCAAGGGAGGTAGGTTGACTCTGTTAAAGAGCACCCTTTCCAGTCTCCCTACTTATTTTTTGTCTCTTTTCACCATTCCTAAGCATGTGGCTGAGAGAATTGAGAAGCTCTAGCGTAATTTCCTTTTGGGAGGGGTGGAGGATGGTTTTAAACATTACCTAGTGGGATGGAATACTGTTTGTTCTCCTTTAGATCAGGGAGGGCTGGGAGTGAGAAAAGTGGAGGTTGTTAATAGAGCTCTCTTGGGGAAGTGGATGTGGCGGTTTGGTAAGGAAGAATAGCACTTGTGGCGAATGGTTATAGTTGCAAAATATGGTTAAAATTGGGGTGGTTGGATCTCGAAGAAGCCTAAAGGGACTCATGGTTGTAGTCTTTGGAAATGAATTATTTCCGGTTGGGAAAATTTCTTTTAGCATGTGGAGTTAGTTGCTGGTTTGGGTAGTGGGATTTGGTTTTGGCATGACAATTGGTGTGGTGATACTCCCCTTAAGATTAGGTTCCCTGTGCTTTTTGGTTGTTCATCAAACAAGAATGTTTTTCTAGATTCTTGCTTGACAAGACCTGCTATGGGTGAGGGTTGGGTTTGGAATCTTACTTTCATCTGGGACTTTAATGATTGGGAGGTTGAAGAGGTGATTGCTTTCTTCACTTTTATTCATTCGAAAACCCTAGTCAATGATAATCAGGGTGCTATGAGATGGAAGCTCCATCAGCATGGGAACTTTGATGCTAAATCTTTTTACTATGCCCTTGCTGGTAAGTATGATATTAAATTCCCTTGAAAAGCCATTTGGAAGGGTAAAGCTCCTAAACGAGTTTCTTTTTTTATGTGGTCTACTGCTTGGGGGAAGATTCTCACTTGTGATAATCTTATACAGAGAGGTTGTATTATGGCTGGGTGGTGTTGTATTTGTCGTAGCAGCTGGGAAACGAGGGACCATATTTTGATTCATTGTACTGCTGCTTCTGCCTTATGGGACTCGATTCTACGCTCTTTTGGGGTTCTTTGGGTGATGCCTGACAACATTGTAGCTCTTCTTTTCGGCTGGTATAACTGTTTTGGAAAGCACAATTCTAAGGTTTGGAATCTGGTGCCTTTATACTTAATGTGGACTGTTCGGCGTGAGTGTAATAGGCGTACTTTCAACGATGAAGAGCATTCGGAGACCAAACTCACTGAATTATTTTTTCGGCTTCTTTTTTATTGGGCTCGGGCTTAGGGCTTTACCTCCGAGTTAACCCTTGCTGATTTTGTTGTTTCTCTAAGTTTTTCTCAGGATTCGTAATTTAGATCCTTTGTATTTATTCTCCCCTAAGTGCATGCTTTATGCCCTTAGAGGGAGTTTCCATTTCTTCTTAATACAATCCTTATTACTTATCAAAAAAAAAAAAAAAAAAAAAAATCTTTGTATGTGCTTAGGATAATAACCCTTTGAGGTTCAAACTTGCTAGATGGAATAACATTTCCTTGCCTATCTGATCATTAAGATTGCTATAGCTCTTTGTTGTCCTATCCATGTAAAAACTCTTTGAAACAAAACATTTCCTTGCCCATCCTTTACTTGTGCAGCAGCTCCCCAGTCTGTTTTTTTTTTTTTTTTTTTTTTTTATTAATTTTTTTTTTGTTTTTTTTTTTTTTATCTATGATTCTATTCAATTGCCCTCCTTGTTATACATCATAATGGGTGTTAGTCCATAAATCATATAAGAAAGAAGCATACCGAGTTTGTATTTGTGGTTGTGACCAAAGAGTCCATTGGTCTGGGTAGTTCTCTTGTTTTTATTACAAGGAGATTAACCATTGCTGAGGTGATAAGTGCAAGAGTTCATACAAACCATACCAGTCTAGCTGTTTCGTAATGCCGAAAGAGATGTTCTAAAAAATCTGCCTGTTGTTTGCATAATCCACAAATTGAGTCCAAACTTGTAATTCTGTTATGTAATGCAAACTCTCCTGATGATGTTTATGGGCCATATTAAGGTGTCCGTAGGGTTAAAGAAAGATATTGGTTGTTGAGCAATTTGCAAAGCATCACTTCTTTCATACAAGGAATGTTATAGGGTGGGTCCAGTGATGTAGGACAACAATGGGGAAATAGGATAAATGGAAAAAAGGATAGAAACAAACAGAACAAACCCTAGGAATCACCACCTAGAATCTGCCTGCAAAACCCTAGGCATCACCACCTTAGGGGTGTTTGGCATCACCACCAAACAAAGAAGAGAGACGTATCTCAAATCATAGAAATTTTCATTAATCATCAAGTCCCTTGAAAATGAGTACAAGCTTTGCTTAAATAGGCTACTAAGCCTTAACATAAGAAACCCGAATTCTAATAGGCTCGGCCCAATTATTGGAATTAAAATACTAATAAATTTGATTAGATATTAAGACCTAAATAAACATATAATCAACTCCAAAATTGAATAAGATAAAAATAAAATAAATGTCCTGCTCCCGCATCATCCAGTTTCCCATATGTTTTACTGTCTAGAAGCGAGTCTAAATGGCTCTTGTTAGAAAGGTTCCCTATGTTATGATAAAAAATAAAAAATAAAAATGCGAAAGATTCTAGTTTTTTGTCTCATTGTTGATCAGGTCAGCAATTTTGTCCAGGGTGTCTGGTTTCCAGTAGAATTTCCCTTCATTTTTGGCCATAGTTCACGGTGGAATAGTGCTTCCATCCCTACCGTCTAAATTGCTGAAGTAAGGATATTGCACCTTGTTGTCATGATGCTCTAACATCCCCATGATGCAGTAGGTGGAACCTTTGCATTAAGTGAAGAATAAGTATAGAAAAAATCTCTAATGTAGCATGGGCTGAATTTACCCAAGGCATGAGAACAGCACAAGGCTGAACTGCCTGTTAGTCAAGCCCATGGAATAATTATATGCTTTTTCTTAGGTAAATGATTTAGTTTGGGAAAACTCATTACCTAGGATTCTTGATGTAAAGTCCTGCACTAACCTTGCCAGCTAGGTTTCATGCCAGAGTTTGAGATTTTTTTTTTTTTATAGGTAATAATTATATGCTTCAAATATTAATTCATCTTGATGCTTTCAAATTCTAACTACTGGCTGAGTTTTCTTTAAATGTGTCGTGCATGTGCAGGACAGTGCCGAGCATTTGATGACATTATATCCCAAACATTGTGAGCGTGGAAGACGTTGCTTATACGAAGGTTCAACTCCACCTGGCGGGTTTCGTAATTCATGGGTAATTTTGTGTGTTGAACCTATGGAAATGAGTTGATTTCTCCTCAACTTGTGATATTTCTAATTACAAGTATTTGGTGATACCTTTTTTTCCTTCATGACAGAATGGAGCGACTTACTGTACTTCGGAACTTGCAATGGAGAAGAATAATGAGATACATACCTAGGACAAATCAAGTTAGTTTTTGTAGTCTAATTTTTTTTTACTAGATTACCTTCATGAATATTTAACGACACTAGTTTTCAGTTGAGATTAAAGCAAAAACCTTTAATGGGTGTGCTTTTGTTTTACTTGGTACCGGTTTGGGCAGCGAAGGAAGGTCCTTCTGAGTTCGAGCCTGTTCCTGCCTCTAGTTTCAATGACATATTCTTCGACTCTTGTGAATAATGTTTCATTTTCATTTACCACCTTCAATTTTTTACAGTTTTGTTTAGTAGAATATTCACAAATTTAATGTTATAGGCAATAAACTATGTTTGTAATTAAATGACTTGAGGAAAATGTTATTAAGAAAAGGTTCTGTTTGTGGTGAGACTTTGTAAAATTCACCCATAGGTTGACATTATTAGTTCTAATATTATTCACTTCAAATTTAGTTGAGGATGATATTTGATTGTGAACTTATGATTGTAGTCAATTTTTTGTTTGACCAGTGAACAAAAAATTACTTGAAATTCTGTTATGGTATTGAAAATTACTTGAGGTTTCTGACTTTGATGTCATTCTGTATTATGTTATGATATTGTTTATATGATTCTTGCCCGTATAATATGCTGTTTTTTAAGCTGGGGAATCTATATTGCTTGATTAACCAGTTGAGTTGGGATTATTTTCCTTTCTCCAGTGAAGTTCTTCCACTGGTAATAAAAAAAAAAAAAAAAGAGAAATACCATACACACTGTCGATGTCGGAGGTGATGACACACACTAACAATGGAGACATTGAATCAAAACCATCATATGAAAAAATATCTGATAGTTGAACACTTAAGCTCCTCTACCAAACCATCCTACAATCTGTCTATTGCCTTATGTGAATTGTTGGCTTTGCTTTTTTAATAAAAGTTAATATTTCCATTTGAAAAGAAATTTGAATACCAGTAAATTTCATATTTGGGAGCATCAGATTGCAAACGATATGTGACATACAATGCCTCATTTTTTTTGGGTGAGGGAACCAATCATGTTTGCCTTTATTTTATTTTCTTTTCTTCGTTCTTCTCCTACTTGCAAGACTAATCTAGACAATGAATTTAAAAGGCGCTTAATTAGAATTACCCATAAGCAATTAGAATTCCTAGTTTATAAAACACAAGAGCTTGTGCACAATTATTATGCATATCCCAAAATTTGCACATAATCATTGCAATTTGTGTCCTTCTTAGTTTCCTCTTTCCGGAACGCAACATTTGCCTCTGTTTTCTTTTCAAGTATCAATTTGCTTCCTAGTTTATTCTCTAAATAAATACTTGGATATCAGCTAATCTCCTTTTAGCATCAACCTTCCTTTTTGCTAACTGCATATTAAGATTAAGTAGGCCTCTCATTCAACCCCCTTCCTATTTTAACATGCAGACACTGAACCAAAACCTAGATAATGCCTCTGCATGGGGCATTTGAATGCACCCTTCAATTGATCAATTTAGCCAAAGAATATTATAAAGATTCTTGTACCATCCTACTTAAACACCCAAATATCAAATAAATCTCATCCATTTGTTGGTGTGATCTATCTGCATAAACAAATCCATGGATTGTCCCATTAGCCTCAACACAACTTCATCCTGGTTTCTTCTTCAGATCCTTCTCAGTCATTATTCTCCTTGCTTCTTCAACTTCATCCCATTGTCCAACACTTGCTTTGTACATTACTCAACAGAGTATGATATCCAATATTATCAGGTTCCAATTCCAAAAGCCTTTTTGTTGTATATTCCCCAAGTTTTATGTCTTCATGAACTTTGCAAGCCGCAAGAAGAGCACTCGAAATCCTACCATCAGGAAAAATCACCATTTTCACTATGATGGCTAAGGCCTCTTTAAGCTTTCCATATCGACCCAAAAGATCCACCATGCAAGTGTAATGATCCAAATTAGGTTGAATACCAAATATCCATTTCATGGAATTATAAACCTTACACCCTTCTCTGACAAGACCAAAGTGGCTACAAGCAGACCGTAAGCTCAAGAAGGTGACATTGTTTGGTTTTATTCATTCCTCTTGCATTAGACCGAAAAGCTCTAGGGCTTCAGAACCAAGCCCATGAGTTTCAAAGCCTCAATCATTGCTGTCCAGGTTACTAAATCTTTGACCAATGTATAATTAAAACATACTCTAGCAAAAGAAATGTTTCCAAGACTCTTGTTCTTTCATTGATTTGTAAAAGTTCCTTGAAAAGTAGCCATGGATTTCCTTTCCCAATTGCAGAGCTCCCAAATGGGTATATGCATCAAGAATGCTTCTTACCCCAGGTTCAACATTTGCAGCTTGCATATCCTTTTGAACGAAACATGACATCATATCTCTATAATGAATTTCTCTAAACAACTGAGTTGATATCTGGGGTTCAGCTCTTGGCTCAATGGTTAGCACCTCCACGTGGGCAGGGGTTCGAATCCCACCAACTGCCTTTTGGGGAGGTGACTTAGTGGAAGGAAACCCTTGTGACCCATCACACCTGCGAGTCCGGGAGTTGTGGGTTTGGGTAGTGGTACGCCCCATTATTGCCCAGATGTGCCCAATGCCATGTCAAAATCGGGTTTAAGTGGGTTGGGACAATGAACGCACCT